>PVIC010000090.1:167834-179307 GCA_004025085.1 Thryonomys swinderianus
TTTTTTTTTTTTTTTTTGAGACAGGGTCTCGCTTTGTAGGTCAGGTTGGCCCTGAGCTCACTATGTAGCCCAGGCAAGCCTTGAACTCAGCAATCCTCCTGGTCTCTGCCTCCCGAGTGCTGGGATCACAGGCGTGAGCCACCATGCCTGGCACTGTGGTATGTGGTATTGATTGCTGGGGTGGGGGGTGAGTCACCACGCCCAGCATTGTATGTGGCTTTGGGTATCGAATTCAGGACCTTGCACTTGCGAGGCAGGCGCCAGAACCACTGAGCTAAATCTCCAGCCCCTTCGTGACCATTCTCTATCCCTCGGATTTCTCAGCAGAGCAGAGGCAGGTTTACTTGTGTTTTGTGGTGTCACCCAATATGGGTTGATTCTAGGAATCATAAGGCCCATAGGTGACAGAGGAAGGATGTGTTTTGTACCATCCTGAGAGGTATCGGTGAGGCCTGAAGATGGAAGGTGCAGGGTTTTGATCTTTGAGGTTCTGGCAGTGGTGTGAGCATCTTCAGGGGAGCCAAGAGGGGCTGCAAGTTGTGCTGATCCAGAGAAGACCAGGCAATGGGGCCTGAGGCCTGGCCCGGCTCTGCCTCCCCAGTGGTTCAGCCATTTCCTCCACATCTCCCTCCCCAGTGAGGAAGTGGGGAATGCTTTGTCCCATGCTGGCCTGAGTTTTCAGAGCGGAGTCCTTTAAGAGAGGCGACTCATCTGACTGGTCAGGCCGCAGCCGACATCCAACTCACCGGCCTGGTGGAACATTTCTGGAGGCCCCGTTTCCTGTCCTCAGTCTTTGCTCTGCCTGAGGCCCTGGGGACGCTGTGGTTTTCAGGCCCTGATAAAAAAGGCTAACAATGGGGGGAAGTGCCGCACTGACCTGCTTTCTTTCTCAGTTATCACTAAACAAATACCCGCCCTAGCAAGCTGGGGTTATCACTCAGAGGCTGCTGGAAGCAGGCACTGGGGATGTCCCATTTCTCTCTTCTAGAAGGACCTCTCTGGCCTCCATCCCAGCCCCCATTCAGAAGACCTGGACATTTTTTTTCTATCGACCGGAGTATACTTGTCCACTAAAGACAGAGGAACTCAGCTCTGTAATGGGAGGGAATGTGAGGGTTTTCAGACTCCAGGAAGATTTCAGCATGGGTTCTGTCCTGACATCCCTGTAAACACTGGGTGACATGCAAATGGCCTGTGGTGACCTGGTGAAAGTACGACTCTCAGGTTCTGTCCTCCACTCTCTCTGAATCCCTGCCTCACCTAGAGTGGAGCCCAGTCAGCCCACCCCAGGTGCTCCTGGCCACCCATGGCAGCAGGCAGACTATAAATTTGCTGTTTCTAATCCATAGAGGGTGAAGGAGTCATGGCCGTCTCATAGGAGTGAAGAGCAACTGTCTAAGGAGTGACTCATGGGCCTGGCATGGGAGAAGGGAGCCTGCTTGTCAACTGAGCTCACCATAGTCCACTCCAAGCATCCAACACAGGGAGGGTGGGAGAGTCACTGGCATCTCTGGCCACAGACCTGACCAGCAGCTTTGACACTCCCCCCATCCCTGCTGGCTCTGTCTCCCTGCTCAGCTCTCTCGCCTACACCCTGCACACTGGCTTCTTCAAAAATGTGTCTGGAGGAAGAAGACTTCATGAGGGGGAGGCTGTCTACCTGGGATCTTGAACTCAGTTTTTCTGACACCTGGAGCTGGCCCGTGGCATGCAGTAGACTCAAGATGGTGGTTGAATGAATGAATGAATGAATGAATGAACAAGGGACAGATACCTCAGCTGAAGCCATGGCAATGGGGCTCTGATATGTGGGTGTGACATACCCTTAGTCCTTCACTGTGCAGTTTCTCAGGGACCACTGTGCTTCTCCAGCCTTGCTCTCTTGGGGATGATAGGATCCCTGAGGGTCCTGGGCTCCTGGGTACAGCAGCATGTGGATGTCTCTCCAGTTGGTGTAGTGTGTGGACACCAAGTGCCTGAGGGGCAGAGCCCAGAACACACACCTCCTGCAGCTTCCCAGCATAGACCTGGGCTGTCAGGAAGGGACCTTCCTGTGCTGAGGACGCCAGAGCACTGAGCTCAGCACAGGGTCCTCTGGGGCTGAGCAGTCTTCTGCAGCTGGCTACTCTAGGGGTCCTGGCATGGGCAGCAGTAATGCTGTGTGCTACTGCAGAGAGGCTACACGGCAATGTTTGTAGGTGACAGCAGGAAGGAAAATGGGAGCCTCCATCCTGCCTTGCAAGGAAACATTTTTTCTAGCAGGTAATAGCTTTCAGGGCTCCAACCCAAATGAGTCTGAGTCCCCAGCTAGAGCCCTGGTTCCAGGGCTGAAACCCAGGCAGGGTGAGGTCCATGTGGCCAGACTCCTGTCTGCAGAAACTGAAGTTGACAAAAGACCATCGTTTTTCTCCTATGTCCGCAGTGGAGTGTTTGCAACAACAGAAAGGAAAACAAATAGGACAGTGGCCTATCCAATGTGGCCATCAATGACTAGACATGGCCGTGTTCAATCCCAAGCATGGTCCACACAAACTGTCCTCATGATTCTGCCCCTGTGATTCTCCACAAAAGCCTGGTTTGAGCACCAGAAGAGGGAAGACTGGGTCTTGGCCCTGACCACTTGGGTTCAGGGGAGAGCAAGTCTGAGGCTCAGGATAAGGCAGTTGGGTGCAATCCTCCTTCAGCATGGGTGTGTCATGTTGTTCTGAGTGCTGGCTCCGTGGACTAGAGGGGCCGACCTTGGCTGCTGTTGCAACTGGACCTGCTGTGCAGCAGCTGAACATGCAGCCCAGAGCTCCCTTGGCTCTCGGTGGAGTGGAGGGTGTCTTCTCTGTCTCCCCTTGAGCATAGCCTTCTTGGAGACTTCCCCTTTGTGATGAAGGCACCTAGGAGCCAGCACCTGAAACAAACTACATGGAGTGTCTCCAGGTGGGCTCAGTGACCAAGGGTGTGGATAGGTAGACCATGAGCAGTCAGCACTCATCTCAGCCTCCCTTGTAGGCTGCTCTGTGTTTGGATTGTGGCTGAACTCCATCCTTGGTTACCTACCAACTGCTGAATGAGAACAAGAGCCCCACTTATATCTGCAGAAGGGGGACATAGACACAGGCCCTGTGCACAGGGCTCTAAGTGCCAAAGGTTCTAAAACTGCTCTCCGTAGAGCAATCAGTATGAAATATGCAGTGATATGACCCACGGAGTGGTGGAGTCGCAAGCCCCAGCTTCATGTTGTCGCTGTCAGCAAAGTGCTGAGTAAGGACAGGATAGGGCGGTGAGCCACAGATCTGCACACATGAGCATCCTTCACCAGAAATGACTAAGGACCTGCGTGTTTATTGGCAGTGACAGCCAATTTGCAATTTATCTTGGTGTTAACCCAAACAGGCTACAAACCAAGACAAATACTCTTTGAAGTGATCAGCCGATGACTCAGGCCCTTTTCATGGAAGTTCTTCCATGGAGGAAAAGAAAAATCCTTGGAAAACTGCCAAGGGCCAATGGAAAAGCTTTGTGTGTGCATCAAGGGGGGCTATGGGGCTGCAACAGAGGGCTAGACAGGGTGAGGGAGATCTCTTTGGTCACCCATGGGCAGAAACCCTGGAGACAGCCCAGCATAAGAGGGTGGGTGAAATCCAGTGGGAGGGGGTCTGGTGCGGATTCCACATGAAGTGGTCACGTGGTGAGGCCCAGGATGAGGATGCTGTGGTGGGGACAGAGTGAGGGGAGGGTGTCTCGAAGCCTAGATATGAAAGTTTCCTGGAGGCCTGAGTTGTGGGTTATGGGAAAAGCCCGAGGTAAGAGTGTTTGGTGAGGTCCAGCATGTGGGCACCATGTGACAGCCTAGGGCATAAGAGTCAGGTAGAAGGATACAGTGAAGGGGTCATGGGTCATGTGGAAGCCCAGGGTGCAGGTGTCTGTTTGAAGCCCATGGCAAGGATATCTCATAAAAACCCTGGGTGAGGGTTTCTGGTGAATTTAAGGGTGAGAGTGTCTGGTGAAAGCCCAAAATGAGGATGTCAGGCAAAGCCAAGGTCACAGATGTGTAGTGGAAATCAGCATGAGGTGTTAGGTACTAGCCCAGTGTAAGGAGTCCAGTGGAAGCCCTAAGCTGTGGCTGTCTGATGAAAGGTCAGGGTGTATGTGTCTTTTGGAAGATTTGTGTAAGCGTGTCTAACAGAACCCCAAGGTTTGGTGTCTCCAGGAGACACAGGATGAGTGAGTCTGGTGAAAGCTAAGAGGGAGAGTATCTCATAGAAGCCTCAGGAGAAAATCAGGGCATCTGGTGGAAACCTAGTGTGAATGACTCAGTCTTGTGGAAGCTCATGGCAAGGCTCTTGTAAAGGCCCAGGGTATCAGTGCCACAGGGAAGCCCTGAATAAGTGTGTCTGGACTGTGACTGCGTCAGGTAGAAGCCCACGATGGTGGTGTCTGCCAGGAGCCCATGTGAGCATGTCTGGTGGACACCCCGAATGAGAAGGTATATCATAAGCTCAGGTAAAGTGTTGGACGGTGTGGAAGGTGATCAGTGTGACTGGCTGAAGCCTTGAGTGAGGGTGTCTGGTGGAAGTCAACATTATGACTGACTTGGAAGCCCAGGAGTTTAATCCAGACAAGTCCTGAGTGAAAGTGCACCACAGATACCCAGGTTTGGGTGTTTACTGAAGTCCTAAGTGAGGATGTCCTTTGAAATTCCAGTTTAAAGGTGTCTGGTGGATCTCCGAGTAAGGGTGGGGGTAGAATATTGGGATGTAAGTACCTGATGAGCCCTAGAAAGCCCTATTTGAGAATATCTAGTGGGAGCACAGGTTGAGGGTCTCTGTTGAAGCCCAGAATGTACATTTCTGGTGAAATCCCAAGCCAGAGTGTGAGATGGAAATCCAGTGAAGGTGTCTGCTGGAAGCTCGGGACTTGGGTGTCTTATGGATGCTGAGAGCAGTGTGTCTGGTGAGAACCCATGGAAAGATTGCCTTGAGAAAGCCGTTGTGGAGGGTGTCCTGTGGAAATTCATGGTAAGGGTTCTCGTGGAGTCTTGGGCCGTGGCCTCATGTGGAAGCTCTGAGTGAGAATATCTAGTGGAACCTCAAGGTGAGGCTGCCTCCTGGAAGCCCAGGCTATGGGCACCATCTGGAAGCCAAGGGTAACAGTCTCATGTGGAGGCCCCGTATGTAAGTGTGTCTGTGGAATCATCAATGTTGCCCAAGGTCTCGGTGCCTGGTAGACTCACAGCATGGCCGTTTCTGCTGGAAGCTCTGAACAAGGGAGTCTGGTGGAATCCCAGGGTGAGGATTTCTGGTAGAAACCCAGAGCGTGTTTTTAGTGATAACCCAGTGAGAGTGTCTGGTGGAGGCTCATGGTAAAGTGGCCTATGGAAGTCTAGGGTAAGCGTGTGTAGTAAAGCCCAGTATCATGTGTTGTGTGGAATCTCGCAGTGAACGTATCTTGTGGAAACCCAGGGTAAGGGTGCGGAAGATTAGGCTGAGGGTGTCACATGGAAGCACAATGTATGCATTTCTGGTGAAACCCAGGGGGACAACTCTGGTGGAGGCAGAGGGTGAGTGTGTCTGGTGGTAGGCACCCTGAGTGAGGGGTTGTGATGTAAACCAGGGTGTGGATGGCAGGGGGAAGCAGTGGGTGAAGATACCTGATTGATGCCTAGCATGTGGGTTTCTGCAGGTAGACTATGGCCAGGGTGTCTGTGGAAGTCCACGCTGTTTTTTTTTTTTGGTGGAAGATCAGGGCAAGGGCCTGATCTTTGGTGGAACTTCAGGGTACAGGTGTCATGTGGACACCGAGCTTGAGGGTATCCGGTGAAAAATCTTAAGGTGAGTGTGTCTGATGGAAGCCCCTTGTTTTGGGGTCATTTCGAAGCTCACATTGGATGTGTCTGGGGGAAGCCCCGTGTGAGGATGTCTTGGAGAAGCCCTGGCTGCATGTATCTGTTGAAACCCAGGTGAGTGTGTCTGGAGGGGTACAGGGTAGGGGTCTCTGGAGCCTGAAGAAGATCAAAGGTGAGGATTTTTGATGGAGCTCCAGAGCGAGGAGGATGTCTGATAGAAGCCCAGGGAAAGGATGTCTCTTGGAAGCCCCAATTGAGGGTGTCTCATGTGGATACACTGGATGAGTGTGTCTGGTGTGCTCTTACTTAGGTGGAGGGTGTCTCATGAAAGCCCAGGCTGTGGGTGTTGTTTGTAACTCAAGGTGATAATGCCCTGCGGAAGCCTAGGGTGAGGATTTCTGGTGAGCCCATGTAAGGTGCCTTTTGATGTCTGTAGCATCGTTTTTCCCTCGCTCAGAACTAATGTGCTCTGGCTGAAACCTACCGGGGCAGTGGACACGCATCGTTCACTGCAGCATGGTCTAGCTAGATTGGACTTCTTCTATTTGTGAGGTACATAGTCTCTTGCATTGGTTCTGTTTGCTGGAATGCCTGTAAATCCTGGAGACTATGTTTCTCTCTGCTCCACAGGTCAGACCCACAGGTCCAGAAGCACGTGTAGCCTGTAGCCCCTGTTTCCAGAGTGAAGACATCTCTCATTTGGAGAGTAAACTACCTGGCGTTCCTTGGTTTCCTGATCCTCAGAATATAAGGGAAGAAGGTTTTCCCTTAAGTCTCTTCTCTTCTCTGGAGCCCGTACGTGTGAGGGCTGTGCATTCCTCCCCGCCTTGTGTGGTTGTTCATGAAAGAGAGTAAGGTCTGGGACCCAGCCAGTGTCCCTGAGGGAACTTTGGTGGAAAAGAGGTTTGTTTTCAACACACCCAACTGGTCAAAACCAGCAGCAGAGAAATGAAGAGGTCCTGGGAGGGGCTGCTTTTTGACTCTTCTCACTCACTTGTTCACTCTGACTCATTCTGGGGACCTTTGTGGCTGTTAGTTGCTTTCCTGGTGCACAGCTGACATTAGGTCACAGTGCTGGCTCCCCAAGTTCTGCTGGTGGCGTGGACAGCTTAGGACAGGAGACGTACTCCTACTGTGCAGTGTGCGGCGGTGCCAGCCCTTCCCGAGGAAATGACCCAAGGAGGCTGCAAAAACTTGGCAGCATTTTCCAGGTGGTGTAACAGGTTTCAGGTGAGGACTCAACGGGCCAGGCAGTGGGTCCCCTTCAGGCCTGCATCTGTCACTGGACACTAGTTTTCCTTGGCCCAGAGGAAGATGCTCACATCACTGCTGTGCGGTGAGTATCAGTGTCCTCCCCTCTGATCTCACAAGGTAGATCTGAGTCCCTTGATTCTCAAGAGGAAGGCGGGTGAGGGTATGGTGAGGCCACGTGGAGAGAAGCACTCATCTCTGGGTGACAGCTGCACAGCCGCTGAGGCCACCCGCTGGAGTCCGGAGACCTCAGAAGGACGCTCTGGGCCAGGGAGCAGGGCCTGACCCCAAGGTGCCCCCTAACCTGGGGAGGCCCCAGTGTCCCTCTGGACTTGCTTTGGGGCCTGCTAGGACTTGCCGTACAGCTCTGGACAGCTACATGGCCTCTTCAGAAGGTAAAAGCTGCACCATGTTTGGAGGAGATGAAGGGGGGGAGGAAAGGGAAAGGACTCGCTCCAGTCCTGTCTGGAGACAGGACCCAGAAGGCTGAGGGCCTCCACACCCTTCAGAGTCCCAGCGTGTGCCCAGGCGTGGAGGGCGGGAGAGGTTTGCTCAGGTGACTGTGGCCTGCACAGCAGGCTGTGCCTAGTGGGTGTCAGAAGCATCTTGACGCACATCTTAGAGAAGGCAAAGTTCCTAGACTGACTCCCCAACCTCAGGAATGCAGGTTTGGGGTGCCTCCTCTCCCAAGACCACAGTGCAGTCCTGTTTTCGTGCTGTGCCAACCACACCAGGTGAGGGCATCAGGCTGGTGTGCATGAGGTTGGTGGCGGGCATTCCCCTCTCCTCCAGGAAGCTGCTGCTATTCCTACTGCTCGCAGCCCACAAAGCTTTTCTGGTCAAAAATGCTGTATCTCTTCTGGCCCAGGCAGGTGTTCAGGCCCCAGCACCAACAGCTGGGGCCATGTGCCTACATCTATCTTCTCCATCTCGGTGTTGTGAACACCAGCTGATCCAAATGGGTGGCAGGTGCAGACTCATGGGCACAACCTGTGTTTGCAGACAGTGCATCTGTGGGGCCTGAGTGCTCATACATTCCTAGGATGGTGCAGGCCACGGGAGCCTGAACTGGGATAAGGGAGATACAGATTGTGGGTCCTTGGGCCCTGACCATGTTCAAGGTCTAGGCCTGGCTTCCTTGCCTTGGCCCCTTCCCACTCCCAGAACTGAAAAGCTTGGTCCTTGGCCAGCACCCTCATCTCCAGTGAGCCTGCCTGGCTGTGGGGTTCCCTGGCCTGCACCTGACCCACCATATACAGCAGTGACCTGACCCTTATCACATGTTGTCAGAGGATAGAAGGTGCTCCCCACAGCTGGCATACCAATTGATCTGAGACTTGTGTTACCAGTTCCTCAGGAGAATGTTACAGAAGATCCTTACAAAGCTATCAGCTGGTTCCACAGCTGCCGGTATGGCCACCCTGTTTTCTTCATAACCACTGTCTTAGTTGCTTTCTCACTGCCGAAACACTATACCTCATGCCCACAGGTGTTGGGTAAAGTAAAAAAGGTTTATTTTGGCTCAGAGTTTGTAGAGGATTCAGTCTTTAGTTGGCTGACTCCAAGACAGAGTAGCATGGCAGAGGGGCATCCTGGAGGAGAAATAGACCATGGACAGCGGGCAGGAGGCACCAGGGGATCAAGGGAGAAAGAGGGATATCTACCTTCCCAGAGCACACCCACAGTGACCTACCTCTTCCCAGCAGGCTCACCTCCCAATGTAACACTCAGCTACAAACCCATCAGTGGTCTAATCTAGTGATGACTGTCATACACCCACGATCCAGTCACCTCCGAAAGCCTCATCTATAAACGTGTGAGGCTTTGGGGAGCCTATAGATATAAACCATAACACTACACTTACCCATCTCCTAGGGGACTTTGAAGAAAAGTAGGAATTTGCCTATTCTGATACTAATCTTTTCTTTATGTAGGATTGTATTTCTGCTTTGTGTCTTAGTTTGGTATGCTATATTTTTTGTACGAGTCCTCAATTTTAACGTAGTTCAAATTATCCAAGTTGTACTGATTTGTATGTTTTGTTTTATTTAAGAAACAACTTCTCTTGTCAAGCTCAGGTTTTTGTTTCCCTGTTCTAAAGTTCAGACTTTGCTTTTCACATTGAAGTTAGTATTTATCAGGAAATGATCGGTGTGTCTGGTGTGGAGTAGGAACCCAACTGAGTTTTTTATGACTGCTCTGGCCCTGATCTAGAGAGCTGATGTCTCCTCTGTCATGAGATACAGCTGGACCTCTTCCCTGTCCACTCTGGCCCTCTGGTCAGCCCATCAAGCCTGGGGATATGGCCTGAGACTTCGGCTCTGCAAGTCTTGATGTGGCCTTATTCCTTTGGGCATTTCTACTTTTCTCTATAAATTGGACAATTATTTTTTATCAGTACTGTGAAAAACTTGTTGGGAGTTGTATCTATAAACCAATTTAATGAAAATGGCTATCTTCACAGTACTGAGGAATTTTTCCCATGAATATGAGCTTTTTCTCTAACATTGTAGGGTTCCTGCTGTGTGTCTAGATTTCTGCACTCAAGTCCTGGACAACTGCTTTTAAATTTCTTTCTAGGTATCCTGTTTTTTCCTATCATTATAAATGGAATCATTTTTAAATTTGTGTTTTGTAGTTATTCTTGTCAATGAAGACATGGCACTTGTTTGTTTGCATTTGCTCCATATCAGACAATTGTTAGAGCATTTGTAACAGCTTTTTGTAGTTTTTGGTTTTGCAGACAATCATATTTCCTGCAAGTTGTGAACATCTTACTTTTGCCTTTTAAATTCTTGAGCTTTTTGTCTTAAACTAACTGTACTTGCTGGGTGATTTTTGAATAAAACCAGTAATAGGAGTGTCCTTGTCTTTTTCTTGATTCCAAATGCCTTTAAACTTTACGTGTACCAGATTTTTTAAAAACTTTTTATTAGTACTTCTCTGTAGTACATAAAGATTACATTTACTGTGAGATTGGTGCTTATATATAACAAATCTTCATTCCTTTTTTTTGTTTCCTACCGTTCCATCCCTTTCCTCTTCCATCTGTTGATCTCCTTCCCATTTGCAAAAGCTCTATCTCTATTTTTTCCAATTCTTTTTTCACCCCTTTTCTGTCCCTCCTTTCCCTTTCCCTCCATCTCTTGATCTCTTTCCATTTGAAAAAGGCCTCCCCACTTCCTCCTATCTATCTATTATTTTGCTCTTTATTGTGGTGGAAGAGCTTTCAAGAGCTGAGGGGTGGCTCACATTGGTGAGGCCTGGGCCAACTGCGGGGAGGGCAGACAGGGGACAACGTCCCCGACTGTCACTCCTGATGGCTGCCAGTCAGCTTCAGAATCTCTTGAGCTTGGGGGAAGGACTTTCAGTCCCTACCTCTGTGAAACATTGTGGAGTTTCTTTATTTCTTAAACATTTTATCAAGAAACTCTCAAACATATGCAAAGATATGCAAGACGTGGAGCTATAGTTTGATTGATGATGTCTTTCCAAAGTCACCTGGAAACTCAGTGCCCACTGTAAGCAGGATTGAAAGATGTGGCTTGTGGGAGGTGATGGCTGTGTGGCTCCATCCTCCTGGATGAGATCGCTGCCTCATCAAAGGACCCGAGGAAAGTAGCTGGTCCCACTGGCCTTTGTTTCTTCTGCCCTTGATCTTGGACTTTAGCCTCTGGAAATGTAAGAAGTAAATGTCTGTTCTCTGTAAAGTACCCATGCTGTGGTATTTTGTTATAGCAGCACAGACTGACAAATACTATAACAGACCCACATATTTCCACTGCCTCTTAGGAATTATCAGTCTGTGCACACTTGTTTCAACCCCTTTCAATCACTCTGAAGAACAGCATAGATACCAGATCTGTTAATTGTAATTATTTTGGCTTGAATCTCTAAAAGATAAAAAATTTTCTCTGAAAACATAACATACCAGAGTTCTACTTAATATTATTGATAAATCCTTAATATCAAATTTCTGTTGGCCTTATAAATTTATCTATCTTTTTAAAAAATTGATTTGTTTGAATCAGAATCCAAAGAAGAAATTAGCTACATATCTTTGAAAGTTTCTCTTCTGTCTACCTTTTCTTTCTTTCTTTCTTTCTTTCTTTCTTTCTTTCTTTCTTTCTTTCTTTCTTTCTTTCTTTCTTTTTTTTTTAGGTTACAGCTTAAGAAATGAGTCATGCCAACTAGAAAAAGAAGAGCAAAACAAACCTAAAGCACATACTAGAGAGGAAATCATAAGGATCAGAGCAGAAATTAACGCAGTGGAGACAAAGAGAACAATACAAAGAATCAATGAATCAAAGAGCTGGTTCTTTGAAAGGATAAATAAAATCGACAGACCCTTAGCCAACCTTATCAAACAAAGGAAGGAAAAGGCTC
>PVIC010000091.1:0-178979 GCA_004025085.1 Thryonomys swinderianus
AAAGAAAGAAAGAAAGAAAGAAAGAAAGAAAGAAAGAAAGAAAGAAAGAAAGAAAGAAAGAAAGAAAGAGAAAGAAAGAAGAAAGAGAGAAAAGAGACAATGAACAAATAAGGAAAAAGATTACCATAAATCTCATAAATGTCACATCTGGGACTTATACATAGCAATCAGGCAGGACAAAGATATAAAAGGAATAAAGATAGGAAAGGAAGAAGTTAAACTGTCATTATTTGCTGATGATATGATACTCTATCTAGAGGATCCTAAAGACTCAACCAAAAGACTGCTAGACTTAATTACCAAATTTGGTAGTGTTGCTGGATACAGGGTCAGTGCTCAAAAATCAGCAGACTTGGGCCAGAGGGTTAGCTCAGTGGTTCCGGTGCCTGCCTCGCAAGCACAAGGTCCTGAGTTCGATCCCCGGTAACCACATATAATGCTGGGCGTGGAGACTCACACCCACCAGCAATCAATACCACGTACCACAGTGCCGGGCGTGGTGGCTCACACCTGTAATCCCAGCACTTGGGGAGGCAGAGACAGGAGGATTGCTGAGTTTGAGGCACCTGGCTACATAGTGAGCTGAGGGCCAGCCTGAACTACAAAGCGAGACCCTGTCTCAAAAACACACACACACACACACACACACAAAATCAACAGCCTTTGTCTACACAAACAACAGACTCATTGAAAGAGAAATTGGGGAGTCAATCCCTTTCACAGTAGCACCCAGAAAAATGAAATATCTAGGAATCAACCTAACAAAGGAAGTGAAAGACCTCTAGTCTGAAAACTATAGGACTCTGAAAACTGAGATAGAAAAGGAAACCAGAAAGTGGAAAGATATCCCTTGTTCCTGGGTCAGGAGAACCAACTTCGTCAAAATGGCTATACTCCCACAACTACTATATAGATTCAATGCAATTCCAATTGAAATTCCAATGGTATACAAAATTGAATACGCATCTTTAAAGGAACTTTTTAATTGCCACCCTTACAAAAAACTCAAGAAACATTTTCTCCCCAGAACTCACTACATTTATTTATATTGATCTATGAGATGAAGGGAAAGCCATTTGACTTCTGTGGTTTCAACTTTAATACAACATATGGCTCATGTGACTCTAAAATCTTTCCTATGTACACTCTGGGCAGAGGAATTAGAAGAGTATTTACAGATACTTGTTATAAAAATGGTATTTGAAACACGTACATGATGAGTACAGGATCTCAGACTTTGCTGGAAAAACACCCATTCATCTTCCCATAATAAGAGTTTTTCATTGCAATTCCAGTGGAGATAGTCCTTCCTGCTGTACTCACACTTGATAGAGGTCTGTCACTGACATATTTTAAAACTACTGAAAGCTGAAAACTTGTAAATACAGTACAGTGACTTAAATTATGCCAGAGAATGGAGTACAAAACAGAGAAAGAAGAGAGGGAGATAAGCCACAGATAAAAGCTACACAATAATACTTCACGTTAAATTTTTCTAAAGGCACTTAGATCTTTTATTGTCAGTTCTTTAAAAAAAAAAACTCATACTGATCTTGATTTACTTTTTTCAAGATACTTATTTAGTATTGGAATGCTCAATATATAGTGAAATGGGCAAAGTTATGCAATTCTTATGAGAGAAATGTGCTGGTTTTGTTCTAAATACATAATAAAAATTTTAGAGATGCATAACTTCGATCAGGTTTTAGGAATTTATTTCAAAGAAAAAGACTCACGTATAAGAGTAGTCACCTTAAACTTGTACAAAACTAGAAGTGCTCCAAATGTCCAAAGGCAGTGGCAATAATTTAGTGGCAGCTACCTACTACCAGGCCTCCCGAGGCCCTGGAAGTTGTCTCTTCCTCATGGTATGATACATCCAACTATTTGAACAATATACATATATACGTGTATACATGTATATATGTATACACATACACATATGTGTATACACATATATATGTGTATACATGTATATACATATATATGCGTGTATACACATGCATATATATGTATATGAATATATGCATACTGTATACATATATATATATATATATATACAATATATACATATACATATTCAAAGTGAAAGAACTGCCCATCACTGCCCTCTTTAAACTTCTTAGTTGACAGGAAACTGATGGCAGCGATATTAGGTGATTCCCCTGCACCTGAGAATCCTTGATAATCACCGTGGTCTCTCCTTTCATTACAAATGCTTGAGTGACAGCTCTTAGTCTTCCTGTCCAGCCTGACACTAAATAGATTTCACTCTTTTTCCATCAAGTTTTGGTACTCCACAAAATACCTCAATTCTACTGGTAATGTGTATACACACACACACACACACACACACACACACATAGTGCATATATATATATTTTTTTAAATTTAGGGCAGTTCCCAGAAGGAAATTTGTCATCACAATGTGTTCCAAAAGTGAGCCTACATTTTGGGTGTTGATGGGTATTAAGACAAGATCACATCATGATGGTCCTGCAGACATTTCACACAAGGCTGCAGATGTTTAGTAAGTCTGGATTTTTAGTAAAGCTGGTTTTCTTACAGAACAATGTGGATGATTTCCTGAGCTCTGTTGCCTGTCTTGCTCTTGGTCACAGAATGAGCACACCTGAAAGTAGACAATACAAAATGCCCCCTCATGAAGTCCCATCCCATGTTGGAACTCTTGAGGAAAGATAGTTCCTGAGACACCATCGCATAGAGGATGAAAGTAAATATTTTGTATGGCACCCAAATTTTTTTGCAAAGCTCAGTAATCATTTCAGGCAATGAGAAAATAATGGAAGACTCTCTGGATCTAAGCCAATGAAAGCCATCTTTTGAGGCTAACATGTGGAAATGGGTTGGCTGGGATCTGCCTGTTAAAAAGCATAGTCATTTAGATGCTTGTTTAAATCATTTTAACTGCATCAGTATTTAAACGCATTTGTCTAACTGAAGACCAGAGGCCTTATTACAAATCTCTTAGAAACCTACTGCTAATTTATTAAGTAAGAAGTAATAACTCTAGAGGCTATAAGAGTCCACAACCCATGGGAATCTGAGAATAAACCAGTAAATTCACCAGAACCCTAGAGCAACCTACAATTGGCTACTGCCACTATGAGAGGTATAAAAAAGCCTCTCTTACCCACAAGCAACTGATTCTACTTCCTTAAAAACGATCAATAACCTAACTCAGTCATCATTCTGAAGACCACTGTGACTAAATCTTCTCTTGTTCCAGCTGCTCTGAAAGCACAGGTAGCCCTCTGGGTTATGTAGAGGCTTGTAGCATAACCTGAAAACAACATGATATAAGCTCATCACTGAAAAGCCTTCATTATTGCTCAGTTTGGTTCCCCAAAAGCACCGCTGTCCATATGGAGGGTGTTTCATGACCCTTCACTGTTTATTACTTCTTACCACTACTAAACTATATAAGCATCCAAAAGGGATGATTTCTTGGCCATGAAAGCTCATTTGAAATGCACTCCATAATTAACAACTTTCAAAGCAAAGAGGTAAATTTTGTCACATGTATTATTAAAGCAGAGTGAAGTCCCCCAGGACCAAATTAGGCACTTGATTAAAAATGTCCGTGTTAAAAGAAACAAGTAAGTAGGGAGTTGTGTGCTCTCAGCAATCTCAAATTAGCACGCTGATTGAAGTGCCTGCTCGAGCCGTGTAAAAGTCACAGACCTCAGGACAGCCTTGCTTATGAGAACTCAAGGGCCCCAACTCCAATGCGGTTTGGACAGAATCAACTTTCATGAGGTCATTTGCAATTATAGAAGATAAGGAACCTGGATGAGAAACCCAGTGCCCAAGTAACCACGATGTATGAGAAACAGAAACAATCGGGAATTCATAAGCCTGGACTCAATCATTCATCAACAATTTAATCTTATTTCTAAATATTGGCCTCTACTGGAATTTTGGCTTCTCTTTTTCTCTCTGCCACCCTTGATCTTGAGCATGACTCTTACCACCTCCAAACCTCTGTTTCCACCTGTGTATATTGAGAGGGTGAGAAGAAATGGTCATGAAGGGATCACTTAGCTGAGTCTACGAACAGAACAGGAATTAAAAGAGACATAGTAATATTTCACTTTGACTATGTTCAGGTCGATTTTATCAAGACTTTTGAAGCTCCAATTTCCTGCCAAACTTCTCTGTTTGCAAGTGTCTCCCAGAAATGCTGCACAGCCAGCAATAGAAAGCCCGACTGTGATGTTTAGGAGTGTTACTTTGGGAAAACAGCCTCTTCACTTGTGGGTGATTGTGGCAAACAAGACAGAATTTAATGACCTCAGCGAAGTGGCTCCGTGAATGTGCCTTACAGATTCAGTTGTGTGTATTTGCTGAGACTTGTCGGGCTCTGGAGCTACAGAGCCCTACCTTGCCTTTGCTGTTCTTCTCCCAGTGAATGCAACTACCAACATTACACGTAATCTAAAACGGAAGTAAGTTTTAAAGGTGAAAAAAGCACATTAGTGAGGTAATCCTCAAGATTCTGCCTTAGTGATTATGATGACTGTGGCCAAGTTAAAACTATCCTGGGAATCATAATTTGAAATTTCCCACTCCATTTCAACGCTCCAGAGCCAAATTGACATAAAGATCTTTCATAGGTTGAAATTCTGCCCGTCCAGCCAATAAAGAGCAACCCACCTCTGTATCCAAAAGGAAATCAATTGGAGGAAAGAATTGGAAGTTGACCTTGAATGTGTTGCTCCATCCTTCTGAATCTCATCAGTGAAATGAAAGCTGGGCTCTCCTAGTGCCCCTCCAGCACTAACACTGGAGGATTCTGTTGTACAGGTGCTACCCAGTCATTGAGGATGGCGTGGATAACACAAAAGCATGAAGGAACACTAGACCACTAAGAAAAGGCCCTTAGAAACACACAGCTCAAATACCCTTCAAAATGTTGGCAAACAGGCTTTGTTCTAAAGCCATATCACATTTTTTGTCAACACTTTCCACTGCTTCTTCCATAGAATGACTAAAAACAAAAAGAATTTTGAAATGGTTTTTAAATGATCCAAACTCTAAATGATAACTTGAAGCTCAGAAGGTAAAAAAGTGCTCGTGAACAAAAAAGGAAGAATGACCAGTGACTGAAGAATGTGGTTGCCATAATCACTTTTTATCATACTAAATTTCTTATTTCAGGATAATGGCACATATGACACAACCTATGTTTTGCAGATGCTTAATTAGTGATTGAAGCCTTAAAAGACAATGCAAATCTTGATTATACCACATGTACTTGTAAAAGCCTCCTTCACTGATAAAAGCTCTAGTCTGGTCAGTTAGGTACATGGCACCACTCAGCTGAGTCCCTGGTGCCCTCTTGAAAACTACTTTTGTCTGTGACTAAAATCTAGCTACAACAGAGAAGAAGAAGAAAGAGGAGGAGGAGGAGGAGGAGGAAGAAGAAGGAGAAGGAGAAGGAGGAGGAGGAGGAGAAGAAAGAAGAAGAACAAGAGGAAGAAGAGGAAGAAGAAGGGGAAGAGGAAGGGGAAGGAGGAGAAGAACAACAACAAGAGCAAGAAGAACAAGAAAAAGGAGGAGGAGAAGGAAAAGGGAGAAGAAGGAAAGGAGAAGGGAGAGGAAGAAGAGGAAAGAAGGAGGAAAACAGAAGTTAGCATAAGATGCAGGAACAAGGAGAAATTCTAAGAGGCAGTTTACACTATTAACTTTGTGTACGATTATGACTAAGTAGTAGCTTTTTCTGCCCCTCAAAGCTTCATCCATGGATGAAGTTGGCTGAATTATTGATTATTGATGTTTGCCACTGTCACATCTGTGGTAGCAGCACCACTGCTTTGCTGTCTGAGCAGCCCACTGGGATCATAAACTCAGGCCCAGTAAAAATCTGATGAAAGGAAAACACTTTATTTGTAAAGAGGAAAAGGAAGAAGGAGGAGAAAACAGATAGCTGCCCTTATAAGAAAGAATCAGAGTAATGGACTCTGAAAAGATAGAGAGCCTGGGGCCTTTATCTTTATAGGAGAGACGGAGACCCTTCCTCCTCATGCAGGATTTCCCATGACTGAATTGGCTTCCAGCCATCTCTGCCTAATGTCATTTCTTCCAGTGGTCTCCATGTAGCTTCTTTCTGTCTACTTGTCCTTGACCTCCCTTCAGGCCCTTGTCTTTGGGGAGGGTGGTAGGTTGGCACAAGGGTGCCTTATTCTTGGTTAGTTTAGAGTTAGTAAGGAGCATGTAGATGTCTGTTTTGGTCTATAAGTGGATGATGAATATCGTGACCCTAGAGTGAGTAGGTACACACGTGCTCTACTTTGAGCCCAAACTGTTAAAATTACCCCCCAATTGTGGAGGTGGGTGCAGCTTATCCTTTGCGCACTAAGCTTTCTCTCTGCATCCTGCCTGTCCACTCTTTCCCTCTCTGGTTTCTTGGGGCAAGATCCAAGGTCATTTGGTGCCTTCCTTTATCTGGTTTTCCTCTCTCTTTCTCTACTTCCATTCTTGACATATTCCCCAGTAGAATTTCTTTAGTAAAGTTTGTTTTTAACTCCTCATCAGGATCAAACAGAAGACCTAGTGAGTTCCCTACTCTATAGTCTCATCTAAAGACCCTTACACCATCCCTTCCAACTCCTGTATGTTATTACCTGTAATTAAAAAATATTCATAATTTGCACATCCAAAGGGAGAAAGTGGAATAAAGCCCAGATTTGCAGTGTTTTTAAAATGAAACACTTTGAAGTGCATGTGCGTGTGCGTGTGCATGTGTGTATGTGTGTGTGTGTAGGGGTAGGAGGGAAGATTGCCTGTCTCCCTGTTTTAAATCTGTCAGTTCAAGGGGACACATTTTACCATTAGCACCTCTCCTGAATTCTGAATTCACAATATGCCAGAAGATCATCAAAGTTGTCTTATTCCTTCCTCCAGAGACCCAGAAAAAAATTATTTAAATGTTTTCCACTTACACTCAACTGAAAGTAGCCGTGAAAGAGTCGAGGGACCTGAAGTAAAGCTTCCGTGTGTGATCCTAGACAGAGAGGTGAGAGGAGTCATTGAAATGAAGAGAAAAGCACTTGGAGTCCAAGATGAAAAGAATTATATTAGTGCCAACGACTATTATTCCATAAAAATTCCCTTTGTGACTGATGAGAAGGAGCTCCAATCATCAAATAAAACATTGAATTCACACCTAACAATGATTTTCAGAATATGGAACAAGCGATGTTAGTAATTCCATTCTTAGCCCAGGGAAAAACTGTGCCACAGAATGGAGTGGCAATAAAATAAATGTCTGTGGTTCTTGAAAGAGAAAAATACTCTGAAGAAAAAGGCCCTCTGGCCAAAAGAGGAAGGCTGATGCACCTGTCTGAATTCCTCTAACTTTCACTAACTTTCAGTTAGCAAGTTAAGGAGATTACAAGGCTCATGTTATTTCTGCCCTGGACACACACACACAAGCACACGCACACAACTGAACCTTAGCGTCTGTGGAATCAGCATTCTTCTTTGACCATTCCCAGGTAATTTCTGAACATCTTTGACTTGCAGTTGTCATTTTCTCAAAAGACTAGAGTGAGCATAGCTGGAGGAAGTCTGCAGGTGTGAGTCAGTAACTACATTCTTTATCTACCTCTCACCATTCTTCACTCTTTTTTTTTTTTTTTTGCTTTTTTTTTTTGAGACTGGGTCTCGCGTTGTAGTTCAGGCTGGCCCTGAGCTCACTATGGTGCCCAGGCAAGCCGCCGCGCACTCAGCAATCCTCCTGTCCCTGCCTCCCGAGTGCTGGGATGACAGGCGTGAGCCACCACGTCCCGCATTGTGGTATGCGGCACTGATTGTTGGTGGGCGTGTCTCCACGCCCAGCATTATATGTGGTTACCGGGGATCGAACTCAGGTCCTTGCGCTTGCGCCTGCGCTTGCGAGGCATGTGCCAGAACCACTGAGCTAACCCTCCGGCCCACCATTCTTCACTCTTATGTTTGCTTTGATGTTCACAACTCATCACTATGTAAAATGCCCCCCACACACACACACTCAGAAAAATAATAAACAAATGATAATTCACAAATTCAACCTTTTGAGAATCTGCATACTTGGACTAAAGCTGGACAATTACAATCCTTACATCACCACATATAACTGGCTGGAAAGCAGACTATACAGGTAGATGAAGTTTTATAGTATTCCAGTTGTCAAAAAAACCAGATGAGAAAACCCAATTTTGTCCGTTGTTAATTTAGGCTTCCCTCTATTTTCCTGCTGTAATGAACATGCCTGCCCAGTCATAGCAGAGCACTAGTAACTCATTAGAGACACTTAGTAATAGACATTTGAAAAAGACGACTTTAAAACCATTTAATTTCATTCAAGTTAAGTCTACTCCAAAAGGAAGACCTGAGGTCAGTCGAGATGTGTTGGCTGCTGGAAGGAGCAAAGCCCTGAGTGTTGCTTGCTGATGGCCCTCCTTCCACCTAGGCGATGAGGACATCCTTTAAAAAGAGAAGTTCAGGTTTTGCCCAGAAATGCTATGAATATGGATATATTGAAGTTCATGCACGAATATGCAGACATTTTTCTCCTGTACCACTCTTGCAAAGGTCAAATTTTAACTTAAATAGGCCTCTGTGCTGGTATGTTCTCTTTCCCACTCTAAATCTACTCTCCAGTGTTTCTCCTGTCCCCAGAGAGCGGCCTTCACTGACTCTGCCTATATTCTCGTCCTTTGCTTTGCTGCTGGATTCAGCCAACACCTAAGTCACCTATACCTGAGAACCACCTACTGAATATCAGAGGGCAGAAGGGTTCATGTTTATTCTGTGATTCAATCCTGCCACCCTGTAGTTTGGTAATCTCCTAGAATCCTCAGCTTCTGCCAGAGGTCCGTCTCCTGTAGCTGTAGCTTTCTCCAGATATCAAGGATGGTCTCCTTCCCTTGACCCTCCATGTTTACAAAGGCAAGTTTACCTGGCTGTTATTACAATGAGGCTACATAGCCATCCTATAATGGGTTCCTCTTGACTTTGTCCATGACTGTGTCAAAAGTACCTTTACTAAATTCTCCACAATCACTCCATCATCTCTCGGCTAACTTACTTACTTACTGTATCTCTTCCACTAACAGTCCTAAAAACAATAAAGAGATACACTGTAACAGTTGGGGTGAAAAGCGGATAGAAAATTCCTAAAGTACAACTAATAGGGCTGACTTACAGGAGAAGTAGCAAGTCTGTTATGCCGGAAACCCCTCTCAGTTCTTCAGTTAACACTCTTTTCTGATTCTCAGGACTGTTTGAATACAGAATAGTTGAACTACCTGGGAATCCTCTGGTCAGGAGGCATTGCCTGGGACGCTCTGCTCACAAACCTGAGCAATTAGTAGACACCATTTGTAACCAATAAAATACACACACACACACACACACACACACACACACACACACACACACTGGCTAGGCAAATGACAAGTCAGTTGAATGCATTTTCTTGTTAAAGTTACGGTTAAATTTATCACATCTAGTCATAACAGTCTTACAGAGAGAAAAGTAAGCCTGTTTTTATTATGCATTACTACCGGCCAAAGCTACAGTTAGATACGGAGAAAAAAGCCCGAGCAAGCAATAGTATGCTTTTGGAACACCCACTGTCCAAAAAATTTGGTCCAAAGTGAAACTCATCTGATGAGCAACTGTTTGACCAACAAGCTGAGCTAGATTTACAAACCGATGAAGCTGAAGCTTCCTTCACTCGTAAAAATTTCTAAAGCTCTGGAACAATCCACCAATACGTGCTCCTACTCAACAGGCACTTGTAAAATCTGACCCACCAAGACATTTTTTATCAGTACATGCAAGCAGTATATTTTAATTATATTCATCTTGGGGAGTCATTACATACACATTTTGCATCCTAATCACTTTTACTTTGTCCAGTCTCCTTCCTTCCATGAATCCTCTTCTCAGCACCACAAAAATCTTTCTGTTTATTACTTATCAAGAGTTAGTCTTAGTGCCAGGCGTGGTGGCTTACGTCTTGTAATCCCAGCACTCGGGAGGCAGAGACAGGCAGATTGCTGAATTCGAGGCTTGCCTGGGCTACATAGTGAGCTCAGGGCCAGCCTGAATTACAAAGCAAGACTCTGTCCCAAAAAAAAAAAAAGAGTCTTGTTTTTTTCTTTTTGAGACAGATATTCTCGGGTAGATATTCTTCTTTCTTTCTCTCTCTCTCTCTCTCTCTCTCTCTCTCTCTCTCTCTCTCTCTCTCTCTTCTCTCTTTCTCTCTTTCTCTCTTTCTCTCTTTCTCTCTTTCTCTCTTTCTCTCTTTCTCTCTTTCTTTCTTTCTTTCTTTCTTTCTTTCTTTCTTTCTTTCTTTTGTAGTTCAAGCTGGCCCTGGGCTCACTAGGGAAACCAGGCAAGCCTCAGTCTCAGCAATCCTCCTGCCTCTGCCTCCCGAGTGCTGGGATTACAGGTGTGAACCATCACGCCTGGCACTGTGGTATGTGATACTGATTGTTGGTGGTTATGAACCACCACACCCAGTATTGTTGGATGTGGTTACCAGGGATCAAACCAGGGAACTTGCATTTGCTAGGCATGCACTAGAACCACTGAGCTAAATCTCTGGCCCTATCAAGAGTTATTCTTAACTTTTCTCTTCCTTGTATTGGATCATGACCTGTGACAGACGTAAGTGTACATTGCCAAGAGGAGGAATCTCAGAGAGTTATGAGGGAGGAGTATCGCTCTTTATGTTACTACAGGCCGCTGTGAGGGGGAAAAAAAAAAAACTACTATAATATGACCCTGAGAAAAGTTGCATCCACTTTTTCAATGAAAACAATAGGGTCCCTGGTGGTCTAGTGGCTAGGATTCGGCGCTTTCAATGAAAACAAAACCTCTCACATCAATCTGCTTGTTTGGACTCCATTTTCTATACACAGGACCACAGGAGGAGATGTATAAGTGTTATCTTTCTCTTTTAGGTAAGAGATCATCAGAGATCATTTATTTAATAAGCCTCATTTCAACGATAAAGAAAACTCAGATCTCCAAACAAATAGAATCATATCCCTCTTCGAGGTCAAGCCAGGCACCATACCACTCTCCTGACCCAGGCCACTCTTATCTCTAAAATAAAATCTATTTATCTGAGTTTCCGAAGCTGAGTGGATTCTTAATATGTGTTTTAAAGAGTCCAACCCTTGAATAACTAAAACCTAAGATGAATCCACTCAGGGTCGGACTCTTTAAAACACATATCAACGACGTACCAATTCAAGACATTATTTCTATACTTGCAATAATAATCAACTCGTTCTATAATTTTTTACATGTAAATTTATCTGATAACTTTGGCTTGTTTATATCTTCTTTTCTTTTTGGGGGATAAACAGGGTTGATTTATTAGTGAGCACTCAATGCTATTTATTTAATTGCACGTGGGTTAATTGTGAAGCCAGGTGGCAATTTTAAGAAAGGGATCAATCCTTTTATTATGGGAGTAATGAGTTTTTAATGGTTCATTGGTATACTACACCTCCTTGCCTTCTCAAGGCCAGACGGAACCCTGTGTTTCCTATATTGGTTTTAAGCACTGGTCCCTTAGAGCTGTTCCAGAGCATTAAAAAACAGGGAAGAAAGTAGAGAGAAGAGTAACTAGCTACCTCGCATGCGCACTGCAATAGCAGCTCTCCAGGTCTGCATTGGTGAAGAACCTGTTAGTCAAGCTCTCTTGGTTGCTGCTGATAGAGAGTCACTTTGTGGTGTTAGCACAATAGCGAAACCGTAGGAAGGGCTCTGTGCTGTCTTGGATGAGGGCTAGCGGACGGGAGGCCGCCGGTCTCAAGGACAACGGAAGCTGCCCTCACGGGTCCGCACCGCTGCTTCCTCCTGCATTTTGATTTCACTCTTTGAAACTAACAGACCACAGGCGGGAGCAGAGCGCCAACAACTCCCCGACTTTAAACGCCAAAGACTCAGAAGGGGACCAAGCTTTGAAAGTCCCAGGGAGGAACATAATTGGCCCAGCCTGGTAGATACTCTTTCCTAGACAATTCCATTACAGTCAGGCAACAGGATACGCTACTTTGTTCACGGCGAAAAAGGAAAGCGCTGCTTCCAGCAGAAAGGAGAAAGACTTGGCAAATTAAAGATTAAAAAATCATTTAATATCTTCTAAAATAGTTTCAATTATGGAAGCCATGAGTATATCACAAGAGACAGGATAGTAAAGTGGGATTGGTCTCTGTTTCCAAATTTAATAGCTCTGGGATCGTGCGCCAGTACATTCATCCATTAAGCTCCCTTGACCTTAGAAACTAATTCATAAAATAAGAATAAATATTTTAAATTGCTGAAGGCAAGAGACCAGCTAGGCACGTGGCAGACATGAGCATGCACCTCATAGACTTCTTCCTCAGGGAGCGAGTTTGAGTGGGGGCCTTAGATTATGCTGCTGTGCTTTGCAATCCATTACATAATTTGTTGTTGTTGTTGTTGGGTTTTTGTCGGTTTTGATTATTTTTTCATTTTTATTTTTATTGAGAAAGAGCTTTTAATATTTTTCTGCACCCATGTCCATGTGCTCTTTTCTTCCAATGACCTCAGACAAATCAAGCAAGATCTGGCAGTTTTCAGATGACCCTAATAAGTACATTGAGGTCTTTATGGGCCTTACTCAGACCTATGAACTAGATTAGAAAGATGGAATGTTACTCTTCAATCAAACATTTACTTCTAATGAGAGCAAAGCAGTATTTCAAACTGCTATTATATTTAGAGATAAATATATTGCTAATTTTAGAAGACTGGAAGACAAGAGAAGTCGGGGAACAGTTGGAGCCCACTGGAGCCCAAGCAGTCCCTACACAAGGTCCATACTGGCCTATGACCCAGACAGGAAATCAGAATACCTTTCTTCCTACAGCCCAAGATCCTAAAACAGCTAATGTGATACCTAGGAATTCAGAGTTTTGGTGTCTTTGGATAACCAGCGTATGGTGAGGTGGGACAAATCCTCTATCAGCTTGCAAAGGAAACCCAAAATACCAACCTTTTAAATTGATTCCCAAACTGCCTTCCAGAAGCTTAAATGAGTGTGTCTACATCCCCCAGCAGGGAGCCTATGGATAGGACACCATTTCAATCTTACGTTCACAAAAGGCCAGGCATGGCTTTTGGAGTCCTTACACTGGATCAAGGACCTGCTCAATAGCCTATCTGATATCTGAGTCATGAGGTAGACTTTATAGCAAAGGGATGGCTTGTATGCCTTAGAGGTGTAGCTGCTATAACTCTCCTGGTACCAGAGCCGTCCAAGCTAACTTTAGGCAAAGGTCTCACTGTATATCCACTTCACAGTGTGGCAGGACTTCTTTCTTCCAAAGGAAGTCTATGGCTATCAGTCACTCCTTAAATGTCACACTCTACCTTTAGAAGGACCAGCCATTCAAAGAAAGACATGTTCCTCCTTAAGCCCTGCCACCCTTTCTAGTGGAAAAAAATTGAGGCTAAAACACATAACTGTAAGCAGGCAATTTAACTGCCCTAAAATCAGATGGGATGCTCCCAATGGCACTCATTGGTCTTGTGGAACCAATTTGCGACCCTGGCTACCATCTGGATGGATAAGGAGATGCACAATGGGATTTGCATAGTTCCAAGGCAGTAGTGTCAAAAATTTCGACACACTACAGACCTGCCCTGTCAGTGGCATTCACAGTCTGAAAATATTTCACTGGTATGATCATTTGTCCCTTGGTTTAGAGGATGTCACACAACATATCCAGGCCTTGCTACATACACTGAATGGGCCTTAAACAACACCACTGATTCCTCTCTCATAAATAAAAAAGCAAAATTAACAAGGCAAACCACCCTCCAAAATCAGATAGCATTAGACATTCTAACAACAGCACAAGGGGGTACTTGTGCAATTATAAAAGCTAATGTTGTGTGTACACTCCTGATTCTTCTGCTATTGTGATAGCTGTTCAAGATATTAAGTGACAGGTTAATCCCATGTCAGGTATAAAAATTCCCTTGGCCTTCTCCTCCTTTGTGAGAAGCTGTCCCTAGCTCTTCCTGGTGGAAACATTTGTTGCTTATAATAATAGTTTTGTTCATATTATGATTTGGCCCATGCATTCTTAACCATTTCTTAGGCCTTATCTCTTCCAGACTTAAAGCTATATGCTTACCCAAGACAAGAACAGCCAGCATCTACTGAGGACTTTTAGATAGAACCTCTAGAGAGTGTCTCTGGTTACCGATCACAACTATGACCCCTTCAGCCAAAAACAGCCAAAATGGTCATCGCCTCTTGCCCCCTCATGGCAGTTTGGGGTACCTCTTCAGAACGGGTAATATCATGGACAACCAAGTTAGGCAAAAATACTATAGATAGACAGGGCTTGAGGAAGTTATTATAGAAGATATAAACACATTACAACTGTGGCTAGAGGCACATCTGTTGAAGGCTGGGACTCAAGATAAAGAAGGAATGACTGGGCCTACATATCTTCCAAAGGGATAAGCAATAACATGAAGATTACACTGTAATTGGTATCACCTGCTCCAATAAAGTCTAGATAGACATCAGATACCCAGGTGGGTGACTGGGACCTCTTGATCCATCCCTTCCTAAAAAGTTCCTTGTTCTTTCCATGTACACTTGCTATGTGACCTGCTTCCCCATCAGATCAATATTACTTAAGCAGCTAGACTTGTAGTCTTATTGGTTGATCATAGTTTTGACCCAAGTTGTACCCACCTCCTGATTTTGCTCTATTAAAATTCCTCTGCAAAGTGGAGTCCACAGCAAGCCACTTTTGAGTATCTTTCCATTTCTAGAGGTTATCCTTCTCAGTAAATATTTCCTCCATTTTGCCCTCCATTTTCTATAAAATTTATTCTTTAATTTTAGAGACCACCAACTTGGAATACTAATATTTAGCACGCTGAGAGTTACATTTATTTCTCTTTTATCAAAACCATGTATATAGTATGCACTTGGCATGCAGAAGGTAGAAAATAAAAAAGACTTGATATGTGGCTTTTGGTTTGAAAACATCCCTCATGTTCTTCAACTTGTATGGCGCCACTCTGCACTAAGAAGTTTAGGATAACAAACAGTGACTTAAGGACATAGCAAGTAAAATAAAAGGCATTTGTTTACGTAGCTACAAGCCTTGATATGTTATGATGCACGAGACCTAGAGCAGAAGATATTTGTCTGGCAGGCAGCTTCCCCTGTAGACATGTTAGATTACAATCTGAGATTCCATTCTTTGGAATTCAAAGACTCTCTACCATTATTCTGCATATACATTTATTCTCAACTGAATTAATGATGATGGTGGCGTTTCACCATTGTTGTGAACTGGAGGTTCTGATTTTGAGTATCACACTCAAACTCATGTCCGCTAATCTTGGCACTAGTTTCCTGGTCATTACTACAGAATTCATGAAACACAAATTAATACATTGGAATATTTTGTATCCTAGGCTTTCCTTCTTTCCTTGCTTCCTTCCTTCCCTCTTCCTTTCTTTTTTTCTCTCTCTCCCTCCCTCCCTCTCACTCCCTCCTTCCCTTTCTTTCTTTCTTTTTTGTGGTACCGAGGATCAAACTCAGAACCTTGGGTTCACCAGGCAGGTGCAGTGGCACTGAGCTGTATCCCTGGCACCCTAGATTTTTCTTGAGGATATTTTGGTAGTTGTTGCAGATACACACTTTTTACATTGAGTCTGTGTTCTGATCTCATTTCAAAAAGAAAAGGGAAAAAAAGGTAAGAGTACTGAATGGTAATAACTTATGCTGGAAACAAATCCAATCTTCTGGTTTTTTGAATACACATGTACCCTTTTGTGTGCACTTTAAGAAAACAATTTTCCTTTTCTAATCTACTGAGATCAGAATCCAACCTGAAATCACACCCAACAAGAAATCAGAACATCCTCTAACTAAGGATTAGCTGCCGGCATTTTTCATGACAAACAATCCTAAGGCTGGGATTCTTTTGGTTGTTGTTTCCAGTACTGGGAAGAGAACCCAGGGTCTTCACACAGACCTACATCCTCAGTGCTTTAAAAAAATTCCCCTTTTAAAATTTTGAGATAGGGTCTAGCTAAGTTGCTGAAACGTCTAAGCAAGGCTTAAATTTTAAATCCTCCTGCCTCAGCTTCCCAGAGTGCTGGAAATGCCCTCTGGTACCATCATGGCCAGTCCAGTCCTAGTTTTATCATGACCAGTGCAGAGTTGAACAATAATGTTACAGACAAAAGTGGCTTATCAACAGTTCTCTAACTCATATTTTGTTGCCTTTATTTAATTCTAAGGCTAGAGCAGTATTAGTTCCTCTGGTAATCACACACACACTACATCTTGAGAACAGCACAATGCCTTTTCTTCCTACCATTAGCACTAAACCACTGTTATGACTTGTTTGTGTTATCAAAATAATATCAACTGAATGTCTTCCAAAACTAAGACAACTCTGACTTGGACTGAGGCAGTTAATTACTAATGTAAAAATCACTGAAAAGCCACAGATTCCCATCAAACACGTATATGCCATCATACATATAGTCACAAAACCATAAGATTAGATCTATGTTTGCAGTATAAAATACAACATCAGTATTTTAAATAAAAAAGAGATGTGGGGCCGGAGGGTTAGCTCAGTGGTTCCAGCACCTGCCTCGCAAGCACAAGGTCCTGAGTTCGATCCCCGGTAACCACATATAATGCTGGGCGTGGAGACACACCCACCAACAATCAACACCGCATACCACAACGCCCGGACATGGTGGCTCACGCCTGTAATCCCAGCACTCAGGAGGCAGAGACAGGAGGATTGCTGAGTTCGCGGCGGCTTACCTGGGCACCATAGTGAGCTCAGGGCCAGCCTGAACTATAACGCGAGACCCTGTCTCAAAAACCAAAAAAAAAAAACCAGATGTGGCATTGATAATGATGTCAGAGGATTAAGATAATTAAATAAAATTAAACCAGACAATATAAGGAAAAGTACCTAGCGTATATAAAAGATGCTTATTAAATATTAATTCAGAGTAAAAGTTGTTTGGTTTCCAAACTGAAACCCATTATGTTATGGTAAGTTCCTGGTTTAGTATCTCCAACTATAGAAGTACTGGTTTTGAGGCATGATCTGTAGTTAGGTTCAACTATAATACAAGAATACAGTATAGTTTCTTCCTATTAGTTATATCAGCCAACTTTTTCAAAACAGATGATCAGTGATGATTCAAATTTAAAATATTAAAACTCTAAAACAAGGTTACTTGATTACACTTTGCTATACCCTCAGCCTTTTACCTTTTGAAAAAATATTCTTAAATGTTAAATATGCAGAGGTTTAAAATGATACAATGAATATAACAGTTAAAACAGATTATGGGGCAAAGAGAGGTTTTTTTTTTTAAATGATCGGATATTTGTTGATGTTATTGTGGTTGTGTTTTGACACAGTCTCACTATATAGCTCAGGCTGACCTTGAAATCACTCAATTCATGAGGGTCTTCCTCTCTTCGCCTGCTGAATGGTGGGATTACAGGTGTGTGCCACCCCTCCCTCCAGTTTTAAATGATCAATTTTTAAAATAGTCAATGTTTAAAACCTTCAAATAGTCCTATCACACAAAAGGAAAAATATTATAGGACTCCACTTACACAAAGTACTTACAATAATTAAATTCATAGAGACAAAAAATATAATGGTTGTAGCTGGGGGCTGGAGAAGGGGGAACGGGGAGGTAATATTTCTTGAGAACAGAGTTTCAACTTAGGGAGAGGAACATTCTGGAAATGGACGGTGATGATGGCTGAATGATAATACAAATCCATTTAAAAGGACTGAGCTGAGTACCTCAAAATGATTAACGTGTAAGTGCTGTGTTCTCTGTATTTCCCCATACTTTCAAAGACCAGAAACATCACTGTCACCTGAGGTCTGATGTCTCACCGATGTGAGGTGTCACTGAGGGGGCAAATGCACTTGTAACCCTTGCGTTTGGCCTGGGTTGGAACTTACCCACAATGAGGGTGAGGCCATGCGCAGAGCTCACCCAGGCCGTGAGCCCGCAGCTCTGGCGGAATTCCTCCAGCCACTCCCCGCTGAGGACACGCAGGGGCCATCCGGGAGCCCATGATGAGGATATGCATGCAGGAGGCAAGGACCACCATCCATGCCCAGCCGCTGTCGATATCCGGGTAGGGTTTGAGGGTCTTCTTCTCCTTGGGCTCATCTTCAAAATCGTGCCCGATGTCTTCATGGCTCGTGTACATCTTCCACAATTTTCTGGGAATAGGCTGTCTCCTCCTCACCCTCTGGGTTCTCTTCTGCTCATCCTTCAAGACTCAACTGAATTCCGCCGCCGCCCCGGGCGCAGGCCTCGCTCGGCTCCCCGCCTCGAGCGCCGCACTCACTGCACAGCCCGGAGCCCCCGGGGCTGCTGGGCCGATTGTTTATTTTTTTCAGACAGGGTCCCGCTTTCTGGTCCAGGCTGGCCCTGAGCTCACCATGTAGCCCAGGCAAGCCTCAAACTAAGCAATACACCTGCCTCTGCCTCTCGAATGCTGGGATTACAGGCGTGAGTTACCACGCCCGGCATTGTGGTTTGTGGTACTAACTGCTGGTGGGCATGAGTCACCACACCCAGTATTGTTGTATGTGGTTACCCAGGATGGAACCAGGGGCCTGGCGCTTGCTAGGCAGGCACAGAAACCACTGAGCCAAATCTCTGCCCTGCCATTACATGATTTGTGCCAGTGTTGCCCCTTACAGTGACTGAGAGTGGGAAAGGAAAGTCAACCCTACTCCTGGCACAGCAATCTGCAATGGTTCAACTATTTTATTCTGCATCTTTCAGTTGCCTTTGGATTTACTGTATCTTGTGGTCCCAACTTCTTTTCACTTCCTGTTTCCTTTCACTCAGACATTTCCCTAAAAAAAACACATCTTTGTTCATTCTTCATCTCAGAGGAATTATACAAATACATGAGGTACAAAGTTTCCTTCATGATCCACTGAGGGCACTAGCTCCTGGGAAGGACTGAATTAACTAGAAAATTTTGAAATTCGGAAGTTCAATTGCCCTTTCCAGGTCTACTGTCTCAAAATCTTCCAGATTTACAGCTCAATTTGGTATTTTATAAAGGTCTCTTGTGACCAGCTTGGCAGTCACTGATTGGAGCATTTTAGTATTTCCTTAACCACACCTCTTTTGAAGGCATTTAATGGAAGTAAATTCTCTGACTTCCTCATAGGTGAGGAAGAAAACATACAACAATTTTGGACTAATGACTTCTGAAAGGAAGTAACACATGTCATTTCCAGGTAAGAGTATTAGAGTATAATGTGACATCCTCAGATAAAAGTATATTCCAAGTATGGGTTGAAAACTGCAGCCAGTCCATAAACTGGCTATTTTCCTACCTGATGAAAAGATAGATACAAGAAGTAGAAATAAACATTTAGAATATTATACAGTAACTTAAGTTTGCTAAGACATTCGAGAACAAAATAATTATTTTCATAATATTTTACAAAAATAGAAAAGCGGCAAGGTTACTAATAAATAAAGAAAAACTAGTGTTCTACCACAGATAGTTAGGCCAGTGTTATTTTAGAGTTTTCACTTCCTATTGGTACCATGAATTATAATGTTGAAGATGTTGGCCACTCTACCAACTTGTATATAATAATGAATGGAATAATGGTTCTAAGAAATGGAAATTCATCTCATACTCACCTTGCCCTTAGCCCTTGGCGGACTGACAATGGAGATGTAATTTGAATGAAAAATGAATTTTCCTTGGATTAAGCCCCTAGGAACGGACATTTGTCATTTGCTACTACAAACTTTAACCCATACGAGCTGATAGAATTTCATCAATTTCGCACCGACTGAAGGAGATGAAAATAGAAAACCTAAGTGAAACAACTACAGATTAAAGGAACTCAAGACCTGATAGTAAGGATGTAGGAAGAAAACTGAGAAGTGAGATTAGATCAATGAAGAAATTTCTTCTTAAATAAACAAGTAATATTTCCTTTTATATTTCTAATAAAACAAATTAAATGTGATGAATACTGAGTATAAAACACTGGGTGAGGATAAAGAGAGAGAGAGAGACTGATTTAAATCTAGCCAAAATTTATAAGCTGGGCCTGACCTTTGGTGAGTTATTGTCAGTAATGATGAAAATAAAGTTTAAATGACTTAAATAACTTGTGATCACAAAGGTTGTAAACGTGGACTCAGATTCAGTGTCAAGTAATTGTATCCAATAATCACTGTGCAGTTAAAATAAGCATATTTCTTTCTTCTGTCTGTTGCTCCTCATTCTTTTCAATGACAAGAGAGACAGATTAAATTCAATACCTGTTTGTAGGATGAGTATCCAAACATACTTAAGAAGCGAAATGAAACAGAGAAAAAAATAATAAATGCTGGACAACTACTACAAATATCATAGCATTTAATCCCCAAAGAATAGCTTTATTTTACATATCAAAAAATAAGACTCGAAATGTTTAAATAATTTTTTCAATCACTCAAATCATAAGTGGTAGTATGGAAACTCAACCCTATGGTATTTTCACCATACTGGAGTCTTCTGATTATGCTCACAGTAAGCTCTTTTCTTCTAACATTTCATCCTTTCAAGTAATAAGTAATAATTCTTACTTATATTAATGTATTCTCTTCATTTGATGGTAATTGCCAATCAATATCTTGGCCTGCCATGGCCTGTATTTTCTGCCTCTTTGCCTACACAGTCCTGACCTCTCTCTCCCTCATTCAGTCAATTTTAGCAGTTCCATCTACTACTGTTGTATAACAAACTCTCCCAAATCTTGGAGATATAAAATAACACCCTTTTACAGTAATATATTCACAGAATGTGCAGTCACAAAAATGTACAGTAAAAATGACTCCCTGCATACACCTTGCTCTGCAGTAACTGAAGCCTCAACTGAGACGTCAGGAGAGCGGAGAGGTGGGGCTGCCCTAGAAGTTTTATTTCAGGCTTTCTGTATAGATTTAATTTGTGTAGGGAGAAGGAGGTTTCTGAGAAAAGCAAACAGCAAAGTAGAGGATTAGAACTGAGTAATAAACACAGAAGTCAAATAGTTGTCAACAGAGATAACTGTTTATCCAGAAAAATCTCATTTCTGTAACAATTTACTTCTACCTACTGATGATGCTGCTGATAACAATGACTATAAAAGAAAAAGAAACGTCCAGTTAGGACCACAGCTGATAACTGATCAAAGTAGGTCTTTCTCAGCATAAGAATTATGAATTATTCTCCTTTGTCTCAATAAATTGATGGTTGTCTTTGCATATTAAAGATAGACTACCAAATCATAGTTTCGCAAAAGACAATAAAAAGATTGTTCTGCTGTGCAGCTTAATAAATAGATAAGGATTAGAGACTATAGTATAAAAGAAAAACAGGTGGCTGGAGGAGAAAAGATGAGAGTTGAGATCTCCAGGCAACACGAGTCTACAGAAATGTCAGTGCTATAGAATGAATGTTCTTCCCTCCCACATTCAAATATTAAAACCTAATTCCCAGTAAGATGGTATTTGGAGATCTTTGGGGTTTATTGGGTATGAGATTAGTGTCCTTATGAAATAGAGCTCTGGGAAATTCCTTGCCCCTCTGCCACAGTGGATATATATGCACCAATGAACCTGCAAGAGCATTTTCACCAAGAACCAAGACTGATGGCACCTTGTTTCTGAACTTCCAACCTTCAGAACTATAAGAAATAAATTTTCATTGTTTATAAGCCATAGAGTCAATGGTATTCTGTTGGCCAGTCCTGAACAGAGTAAGACAGTCAGCCAGTAGGAAATTCATAATGACAGGGTTACTAAGGGGCACGGCTATCCTTTTAAATCACTTAAACTATTAGTATTTAAACTTCTCTTGGTCCCTATATGCACAGAGCCTAAGGCTGGTTGTACGTCATACATGAATTGGGAATGTTTTCACACAGGGTGATGTGGGATCAAAATTGACACCACCATTTGGGTGAGCAAATCCAGAAGCTGCACTCAGAAGGATCAGGCCATTCCAACTGGTCTCAATTGGGAGCCAACCTCAGATTTCTTAGACACACAATTACTTTTCAGTTTCAGGAACGGGGTAACCCAAGTTAGCAAAAGTAACCCAAACTTTGAATGATCAAGGGAGCCCAAATCTGACCAATGATAAGAGCTAACATTTGCAAGTGTAAAGAAAATTGTAATAACCTGATGACTTATTTCTACACATAAAGTTATCCTTTGTTTAGAGAACATAGTTGTGGATCATCAGATTTTGGCTTTTTTCACTTTGGAGCTAATTTTCAACACTGAGTTGTAGAAAATTACAGTGTGGTGCAAAGGATTTGAGTAGGAACATACAAGTGAATGATTTGGCACCAGAAGAGCTTTCTTCCCCCACATCTGTTTTGTGTCCACTTGAAAGTAAATGTCATTATTTCTGTTCTATAAATTTCTGGGATTTGAAGTTTTTTTCAATAACTTCTTCTTTGAGTCAGCTATGATATCTATTTAAGTCCTTCATTAATGACAAGTAAAATCTTTAATATATGTTCATTTTATATCTGCATGAAAATCACAATTTTTTAAATTTGAATCTTTATTAGTACATTATATATACACATCATGATCCCACACAATATTGAGAATTTGTACCAGTATATGACCCAATTTAATTCTCATTTTTCCCATTCTCCTACCCACCCTACAACCCTCTGCCCCCTATATACATAATCTTTGCTTCCCTTTTTTTATTACCATCATAATTTTTCTTCCCCTTATTACTCCTTCCCCTTTTTTCTTCCCCTTGTTACACCGCATTTCCCTTTGAATATATTTTATTTCACAATTTACCATTTTTATTGTCTTTTTCTCAAAAGTTTTTACTATGAACCAAACATTACGCAATATCTTTTACCTATAGTATCTCATGTCACCTTTGCAACAACTGGATAGTTGGACACTATTATTATTTCCCTTTTACAGATCAAGCTCAACAAATAGTTGCCTCAGAGACCACACCAGGCCTGTGGCGGCATGTTATTTACAATTTTATTGAACTTATCATGTCCTTTAGGATTGTCTCTGACACTTGGTCTATGATTTATAATCTACAACAGTGTTGAGCCCACAACAGCATAACTGATCCCGAAGGCTGCAAAGCTTAGTGCATCTATTATCTGTTCCTTTAAGCAATGTTTTCCTGACTTCTAAACACATGAGAAAACAGATTTTGAAAGATTATAAAAACTACCCAAATTTGGGCCAGAGATTTATCTCAATGGTTCCAGCCCCTGCCTAGCAAGCGCAAGGTCCCTGGTTCAATCCCCAGTAACCACACACAACAATACCGGGCGTGGTGACTTATGCCCACCAGCAATCAGTACCACACACCACAGTGCCAGGTGTGGTAGCTCACACCTGTCATTCTAGCACTCAGGAGGCAGAGGCTGGAAGATTGCTGAGTTTGAGGTTTGTCTGGGCTCCATAGTGAGCTTAGGGCCAACCTGAATTACAAAGTGAGACCCTGTCTCAAAAAAATAATAATAATAATAATCAAGTTTACCCTAAATTTGCCCTGTTTGTGAATAATATTGTCTGAATATTTTACCACTCAAAGGTCACTGTCCCTGGCTTTTATTTTGGAACATTCACTCTTATGTAACAGTATTTCAGGTTTTCTGAAAAAAAGAAAAAGAAAATGGCTCCTCCTGCCTCCATTTACATAGTTACACTTTTCAAATTTCTTGAGGAAAGAAAAAATCTTCCAAGATGCATGGAAAAAACAAGCCAGAATGAAACACACGACAGAAAAGAAAAGTAAGGAGTTAAGTTTGTACAAAATTAAGGAGAATTACCCAGCACTCAGGAGGCAGAGACAGGAGGATTGCTGAGTTCGAGGCTTGCCTGGGCTACATAGTGAGCTGAGAGCCAGCCTGAACTGCAAAGCGAGACCCTGTCTCAAAAAAAAAAAAAAAAATTAAGGAGAACTGGCAGCAGACTCTAAACCCTGCACAGAGCAAAAGACTAGGTCATTTATTTGTGCCTGGAGAGAGAAGAAAAGTTGATGCTGCAAAGAGAAGTTGGCACAAAACACAAGTGGTTGCCTCCGGGCACCAGGTACCTAACTCAGTCGACCTCCATGGTGTCCTCTCCCTTTCTACCTGTCATCTGTTTCAGTTTGTCAGTAGTGAGAGTGAGATGTGTTGTTACAAGAGTAACCGCTTACGGACCCGTGTGGGCTTCTGAAAATGGCAGGAACAACTGTTGTTATCTACGGCGGCTCTGTGTTGAGTTACCAAGTTTCCTTTTGGAATATTGTCATGCTGTCCTCCTTCTCCCGTCCTAACTCCCACACTCTACAGAACCTCAGTTAGCTCGTGATACATTTTTTCTTATGAGAGAAAAGTTGACCAGAATGGTAAAGTAAGCAAGAACTGTCCAGCACTCATGCATTAATTATTATTTTCCAGAAACACACAAAGAAATGAACGGGCAAAGGTATCAGTGGAAAAGGTTAATCAGAATTTAGAAGGGCAGCGAAAACCATATAAACAGGATTCCACGTGAAATTCTGCAAACTGCTAAGAATGAAATGTTTGGGCAATTAATTCACTAATAATTTCATAAACCTTTAAAAAGAGAGCTGTCTATTCCTTCTGAAAAGGGAAGACAAAAACTGCACCGAAGAGCACCACGCTCCTCCTATCCCAGTCAAGGCTTAAGAACAGAGACCAATGTCTTCAAATCAAATAATGTCAAGCACTGCCAGAGGAAGAAAGTTAAGGGCCCTGTGTGATGACCAGGAAGGAAACCCCTCACTTCGCACAAGCCAGCACTCTCTTGGGCTAGAAGAGTCCGTTTTCATTAACCAGAATGTGTGTGTTCTCTAAGGTCACCACAAACACTAAATTAACAAATACTGAATCATCGCTCCCAGGGTAAGCACAGGGGTAGGTTCCAGTCATTGCTTTTTGTAGGGTTCTATATATAGTTCTGTTTCAGGACCCATTATTTAATGTGTATCCTTGATTTTTATCATTGAACTCCTAACTGACAGCATCGTAACCCATGCTGGATCAAAGCCTGTCTAATACGTGTTTCCTACTTGAAGGCACATCACAGCCTCCTCACACTCACAGCACTAGACGCCACTTTGTTACTTCACATGGGAGCTCCTTCATACAAGAAAATCAACAAAAAGGAGCAAAGAAATGAAAAAAATAAAAATGGTACTAAATAAACCATAAGAAGGACACCAGTTACAGCTGCAACTACACGGTAGAGGGTCCCTTGCTCAACTTCAGCTAGAAAGTATCAGGCAACTCAAGTTATTTTCCCACCCTGTCCATGCATATGTCTAAGAATGGCTGAGAAAGAACCTTGAGTGTTGATTTAGGATTTACAAACAATATTACCAAGTAAAGTACACATAGGTATGACCCATAGGTTGGAACTTAATAGTCAATGTGATACTATTAAGAATTGGGGCTTTTAGAAAGTAATGAACTCATGAGAGAAGAGACTTCAAGTAGACCCTTTATCTCATCTATGATAAGATCTTGAGAGAATGGGTTCAGTCCTGTAGCTCTTCCCCTATGGGAGGACATGGTTTTCTTCCCCTGCCACTCTGCAACTTGAAAACAAAGCGTGACCTTTACCAGCCAAAGAATCTACCAGCACCTTGACCTTGAACTTCTCAACCTCCAGAAATGTCAGAAATAAATTTCATTGTTTATAAATTACCCAGTCTGTGGTATTATGTCATAGTAGCACAAACTGTCTAAGACAGAAAAGGGCCAGGGATGTAGCTCAGTGGCAGCACTGCACCTCCCTGGCAAACACAAGAACACGAGTTTGATCCCTGGTCCCCCCCCAAAAAAAACTGGTACAGAAGAAATGAGATATTTCTATTAAAAACTAAACATAGTAATCCTCCATTATCTACAGGAATATATTCCAGTAACAAAACTATATGTTCAAAACTCAGGTAATACCAAGCCCCATTACACTCTTCCTTTTATATGCACAATTAATTATATGCACAATTAATCTTAACAAAACACTTCAAATCCATGGCTGTATGAGGCATGACAGTTAAACTAGCATGGCTTCCTGTTTTCTTTTTCACTATTTCTTTAGTTGGTGGTGGTGGTGGTAGCAGTGGTTTTCATTGTTGTTGTTGTTTAGGATTTTGGGGGGAATTGTTTGTTTTCATTATTTTTTTTTTTGAGACAGGGTCTCACTATGCCATTCAGGTTGGCCCTGTACTCACTATATAGCCCAACTATACTTGAACTTCTTGCAGGAATCCTCCTGCCTCTGCCTCCCAGGTGTTGGGATCATAGGCATGTTTTCTTCACAATTTTGTATATAGACTTGAGAGCTGTACTGTGGGCTATACCCAGTTAGTCATGGCAGTATAACCCTGTAGGACATGATGTCAAAGATTATTCTCAAGAATCAAGCATTAAGGTTATGGGCCGGAGGGTTAGCTCAGAGGTTCCGGCGCCTGCCTCGCAAGTGCAAGGTCCTGAGTTCAATCCCTGGAAACCACATACAATGCTGGGCGTGGAGACTCACGCCCACCAGCCATCAATACCACATACCACAGTGCTGGGCGTGGTGGCTCACGCTTGTAATCCCAGCACTCGGGAGGCAGAGACAGGTGGATTGCTGAGTTCCAGGCTTGCCTGGGCTACATAGTGAGCTCAGAGCCAGCCTGAACTACAAAGCGAGACCCTGTCTCAAAAAAAAAAAGAATTAAGGTTATTTACTCTGTTGCATTTCTAAAAACTTATTTTGAATCCTCTCATCCTTTCTTCTTTTCTACTGATCCATTTTAGAATGAGAATATCTAACCAATAGCTGTCCTACCATAGAAATCCACAACATCTGAACCCATGGATTCACAACAGAAGGAAAATTTCTTCAGGAGGCACTGTTTCTGAGTCACACCATTTCTATTATTCGTGAGATTCTGGTTTAGATTTCTGAGTTGGTGTTGGAACAAGTTCAGATTTGGGAGTCCAGGGGATAGAATGAATGTGTTCTGCACAGGAGAAAAATATACACCACAGGGGCAGGAAAAGAATAGTATGGTTGGACTGTGTCCCTCACAATTCATGTATTGAACTTGATCGGCTACTAAGTGGGACTTCCAGAATATGATGAAGTCACCAGGGCAGACTTCATGAATGGGATTACAGCTTTCATTCTATTCACGATAATGGCTTCAAAGCTTACTGTTTTATGGTCTTGCACTGAATGAGGACATAACATTCACCTCCTTGACATGGGAGAGTCAACGTTCTTGCCTCAGAGAAAAAGAGCAAACCGCACCAGGCTCCAAACCTACTAATGCCTTGACCTTAGTCTTCTAGCCTCCAGAACTGTGAGAAACAGTTTCCTATTGTTCATAAATGACCCAGTCAGTGGTATTTTCTTATAAGAACACAAATCGAATAAAACCTAGGTGGATTTGCCTATAATACAGATTGACTCTATTAGTAAATAACACCTTGAGGATAGTACAAGCACACTGGCGATGCTAGAATATGTAAGATACACATTTTAATTTGAAAGACCTCAGGCACACGAATCAAAAACAGTGAATTTTTAAGGGGATGTCAAGTTGGATAGTTGGCATGAAGGATTATGGAACAGGGAAAATGTTGACTGCTTTATTACCTGGCAGGCTTTGCGTAATGCAGTGGCTGTTTTCGACACGCAGGAAACTGGCATGGTAATTGATTTGCCAGTTCTCAAAAACTAGCACCTCAGATCCAATCTCAAGCAGCCCAAAGGGCTTCTCAAAGTGCCCTTCAAAACATTCTTCAAACCTTCGGCCTATTGACCTTCAAGGACTAAAAGCTTCATGCATAATAAGGTTCTTCCAAAAGCTGAGAAGTCAACAAAAAATGAGTTTTAGCTGTTTTGCCTGTTATACCAAAAAAAAAAAAAAATGTTTTTCTGTAGAAAACTATATTTCGCTGTATACTGCACACCCCTCTAGGCTATTAGTGTATATGTTTATTGGTTTGGGACTATTTTTTAACCATTTGTGTTATAAGCAACTGATAAATATGTAAATTCAGTCTGGGTTGGTGATATTTAACTAACTGCTCTAACTTCTGGAGAAAAAACAATTTTTGTCTCCCTTGGCAATTTATTTCAACTTTCCTTTGCTTGCCAGATAAGTTTGTGCTTTTTTGACACTTTCTTTGAACAAGTTATAACACCTGCCTGGTTCCCTTTGTCAGGGAGAGAAAGTTGTTCCTCTACCTTCTCCATTTTCCTCCAGAGGGCCAACAAATTAAACTAACAAAATACAAATACACAGGAGAAATGGCACACAATTTTTATTAATATTTACGTGTATGTTGGGGCCCGAGAGTTAGCTCAGTGATTCTGGTGCCTGCCTCACAAGCCCAAGGTCCTGAGTTCCATCCCGGTTACCACACACAGTGCTGGGCGTGGTGACTCACGCCCACCAGCCATCAATACCACATACCACAGTGCCTGGTGTGGTGGCTCAACCTGTCATCCCAGCACTCAGGAGGTAGAGGCAGAGGCAGGAGGATTGCTGAGCTCGAGGCTTGCCTGGGCTCTATAGTGAGCTCAGGGCCAGCCTGAACTAAAAAGAGAGACCCTGTCTCAAAACAAACAAACAAGCAAAATTTACATGTATGAGTTCACAGAAGAGAAGTAAGCCTTTTTTTTTTCTTTGAGACAGGGTTTCATTTTGTAGTTCAAACTGGCCCTGAGCTCACTCTGTAGCCCAAGCAAACCTTGAACTCCACAATCCTCCTGGCTTTGCCTCCCTAGTATTGGGATTACAGGAGTGAGCCACCACGCCCCTGGCATTGTGAGGTGTGGTACTGATTGCTGGTGGGCGTGAGTCACCACACCCAATATCATATTATTGTAATGGTTACAGATTGAACCAGGGACCTTGCACTTGCTAGGCAGGCACTGGAAACGCTGAGTTAAATCTCCACCCCAGAGAAATTAATTTTAGCTCAAACCTGTAATCCCAGCACTCCAAAGGCAGAGGCAGGACGATTGCTGAGTTCAAGGCTTGCCAGGGCCACACAGTGAGCTCAGGGCCAGCCTGAACTACAAAGCGAGACCCTGTTTAAAAAAAAAAAAAAAAAGAATCTTAAAAAGTGGCCAAAACCAGGGCTTACATCCCATTTTACCAATAAAAAGGTCTGGACTTCAAAGGCTGTTAAATTATGACTAAGAAATACAAGAAGGAATTAATGAATGATAAGCAGTATTTTAGTAAGTTCCGCAAACTCATGTTGATGTCACCTCTTCAAGCCCCTCTTAATAAAAGGAGGGTAAATAACTCTGCTTCCATCTGTTAATTCTCAGTTACTACTAGTTCAAAATAGTCTTGATGCCAAAGTGACATATTTTAGAGTAGCATATGCTAACCTCCTTTAATTTATACATGAGGAAAATAAAATCTTCAACACATGTTCACTGTAAAAATCTGTATAATTTCAAGGCCAGGGATTTAGCTCAGTGGTTCTGGCATCTGCCTTGCAAGAGCAAGGTCCCAAATTCGATCCCCGATAACCACATACAAATGCCAGGTGACTAACACCCACCAGCAATCAGTATCACAATCACACACCAGTATGCCAGGAGGCGTAGTGGCTCATGCCTGTGATCCCAGCACTTGGGAGGCAGAGGCAGAGGGATTGCTGAGTTCCAGGCTTGCTTGGGCTACATAGTGAGCTCAGGGCCAGCCTGAACTACAAAGAAAGACCCTATCTCAAAAAAAATCTACATAATTTCATTATCTTACCTTCCTATGAAAATCACCTAATGTCTTTCTCTGGGGTCGGGATTCCACTGTGCCCTGAGGGTTGAAGATAAGAAGAAGAAAGCCAGAGGTCTGTGCAGTGAACGTGTATGCTGTAATTCTGAAACCAATTACAGAGCAAGTATTGATACAGGGGAGCAAGCCTGGCCCCTGACCTGCTAGATACCTGAAACATGAGTTTGTGCTCTCTACAACTGCAGAAGAAAATTCAGGAACAATAGAGGTTAAGAATAGGAAAAACTTTACTGAGTAAGGGGGGCCACAAAAAATTGGAGATTCACCCACCTCACTTTCCAGGGAACTTCTATGGAGCAAAGCCAAGAGGTGAGGCGAGTTTAAGGTGGGACAAAATTACAGCCAAGCAGTAACACTGCAGGTAAAGTCACGTAGGTAATATTGGTACAAGGAAAAATCACAAATTGGACAAAGCCATGATCAGCCAACAAGTATAGTTGCTTAGGTAATGTTGATTAAATAGGGATCCAATGAGGAATCAAGTCACGTAACAAGGGTACAGGAATTTTCAATCAGGAGTCTTCTGGGAGGGGGTAGGTCAAAATCCTGGCCCTCCACCCCGAGACTGATGCCTATTTAGAATATCAAGCACTGTTGTTTATCCTATGTGGGTGGGGTAGTTTTCTCCTTTCATAATGCAGACTTTCCCAGGTCTTTTCTGGGCTTTTCCAGAGCCAGCCTGTCTAACTGCATACAAGGTGTCTAACTAGTTTATCTACCTATAAAAGTAAGATTTTGGGTCCAAGTGCTGAGCATAGTTCTTTGTGTGGGGAGAAAAGTGGGGAATGGACACCTTTTAAAGTGTTCCTATGTCCTAATTTGGATTAAAGAAGAGAGATGTCTATATCAACCACAATAGCAAAGGACTGGTAACAGCTTCCTCAAAGTCCATAGTAATCTTAGATGGCGTTCATTTCAGCATAGTGTTCTGGAAAGCTTCCCAAGGTGGCTCTTGGAAAATTAAAAACTTAGGCTTCTAAATGTCCCCAGAGTGCCTCTAGGCTATTTAAATTGTCAGGAGCCACCAAATAGTCCACTTTTCAGAGACTATTAAGCATAGCTGTCTATTGAAATGATATGTGTCTGTATTTCTGAATTTGTGTATAAGTGTATGATTTTTAAAATTTTATTAATTTTTAAAATTTTATTAATATATTAAACATTAAAAACAATAGCAAGTCCTTACAAATGAACACCCACACTGATACCCACACACACTTTGTCTCATTACTCTACCTTAATACACAGTATAAATATCAGAATATAACTATCAACCCTACCTCTCCTCTCCATTTACAAAGACTGTTTTCACTTTTCTTACTTTTCTGAAATTTTTCCTTTCCTTTTATTCTTTCCCCCACCTTCCCTCCCTAATTCCCCTTCTCCCTTGAATACTTCCTTCCTATTCATATCTAGTATACATTATGATTCTCATTTATACTTTGTTTCTCAGACCAGAAAGATTATTCTGTATTTACACATACATGTCCTATTTACTTCACAAAGTGTATGACATCAATGTGCATCCATTTAGCTACAAATATCTAAGTTTATCATTCTTTATGGGTATTACCCCATTTTATTTTTTAAAAATAACACCTTCTATCTGGTCACATGTTGATGCCCATTTGGGTTGTTTTCATTATTTAGCTATTACATACTGTGCTACTATAAACATGGGTGTGCATATATTGCTATGGTATTATCCTTTTATTTCTTTTGGAAAGATACTGAGCAAAGGAATACCTGGGTCAAATGGGCCCTCTAATCCTAGTTTTTAAGTGAATCTCCACACTGATCTCTATAGTGGTTGCACTAATCTACAATACCACCAATAGTGGAGAAAGCTTCCTTTCTCCCTACAGCCTCACCAGTATTTGTTATTGGTTGGTTTCTTGATAGCAGCCATATTTTCTGGAGTGAAATGAAATCTCAGTGTGGTTTTCATCTGCATCTCTTGAACATCTAGTGATGCTGAACATTTTTCACATGTTTATTTGCTAATTCTACTTATTCATCTGAAAAATGTCTGCTCATTTCAGATCCCTACTTGTGAATTGGGTCTTTAAATTGGGGGGAGGGAGCTGGTATCTTTAAGTTTGTTGTATATGCTAGATAACAGGCCTTTGTCTGAGGAACAGCTGGTAAATTTTTCCCACATGGTAGGTTCTCTTTTAGCTCTGTGGGTGGTTTCTGTTGCTGTGCAGAAGCTTTGTGATAAGAATAAATCACAATTCTTTGTTTTAATTTTGGTTTTTATTTATTTATTTATTTTTTGAGACAGGTCTTGCTTAGTAGTTTAGGCTCGCCCTGAGCTCACTATGTAGCCCAGGCAAGCCTGGAACTCAGCAATCCTCCTGTTTCTGCCTCCCAAGTGCCGGGATTACAGGTGTGAGCCACCACACCTGCACTGTGGTATGTGGTATTGATTGCTGGTGGGCGTGAGTTACCACGCCCAGCATTGTATGTGGTTACCGGGGATTGAACTCAGTACCTTGCACTTGCGAGGCAGGCGCCGGAACCACTGAGATAAATCTCTGGCCCTAAATCACAATTCTTAATTCTTTCCGGTAATTCATGTACAACTGAGGCTTTGTTCATAAAGTCTTTTACTTATGCCAGTGTCTTTAAGAGTTCTACTTATCCTGTCTTTTGGCAAGTATAGTGTTTCTGTTTTAATATTCAGATCTTTAATCTATTTTGATTTTAGTGTAATGCATGGTGAGAGATATAGGTCTAGTTTTAATCTTTGGCAAGCCGAGCCCTAATTTTTCCAACACCATTTATTAAAGTGGTTGTCTCTCCTCCAGTGAGGATATTTGACTCCTTTCACTAACATGAGGTGGCTCAGTATGTCTGGAGTGGTTTCTGCCTCTTCTGATCTGTCCCATTGATCATCAAGTCTGTTTTTTGCCAGTACCATGCTGTTTTTATCACAGTGGCTTTGTAGTATAGTTTCAAGTTGTGATTGTTATACCCCCTGCCTGGTCTTTGTTTCCTAGAAATTATTATTAATATTATTATTATTATTTTCAGTACTGAGGATCAAACTCGGACCCTTTTGCTTCCAAGGTAGGTGCAATACCACTTGAACTAAATTCCCAGATCCCCAACAATTCCTAGAAATGACTTTACTATTCTAAGTCTCTTCTGGTTCCAGACTAATTTTTGGATTATTTTCTTTGGATCTGTAAAATACCCTGTTGGAATTTCAATCGGGATTGCATTAAATCTATATAGCACTTTTAGAAGTATGGCCATTTTCACCATATTGATCCTTCCTACCCAGAAACAAGGGATGCCTTTCCATTTTCTGGTAGCCTCTTCAATCTCTTTTTTTTATAGTGCTGTAGTTTTCAGAGTAGAGGTCTTTCACCTCCTTTGTTAGGCTGATTCCTAAGTATTTTTTGGATGCTATTGTGAATGGAATTGTTTCCTCAATTTCTTTCTTAGTGAATATGTTGTTCCTATGTGAAAAGGCAACTGATTTTGGGGTGTTGACCTTGTGTTCAGCTACTCTATGTATATGTGGATGTTAATAAACAATTCAGTTTAGTTTCACTTCTTTACCCAATTTTAGAAATTAAGTCCCTTCTCAAAACAAATATTATGCCATAGTGAAATATTCTGTCATGTAACCACTATACTAGGTCCATTCTACTATTATTTAAAATGTAGAACAGGCTATTTGAGATCATATGTTCAATTTCAAGGATAAAATAACAGCTTTCCATTGATGAGAATACTCTTTCCATTGATGAGTATTGATGACTGATTGTGGTTTTATCTTTTTCAAGAAGGTTGAGTGTCTTTTATATATTTATGAGCTATTTCAATTCCCTTTTTTGTTAAATTTAGTTCCTATGTGTAAATTCTATTGAGCTGTGCTATTTTTTTCATACTTCATATTCGTAAGATCTCTATATATTTCAAAGTTAGACTGTGGCTGTCTAGAACTACTCTGTCATACCAGTCTTTCTAAAATTCCTTTGTTGCACTGAGTTCTTAATTTTAAAGTGGGAGAAAAAACCAGTCTTTTCCTTTATAGTGTTTTTCTGGTCTTATAAGACTTCTCAATTTGGACTTCATAAAGATCATTTTCATGTCTGACCATCTAAACTTAGTTTACTTTCCAAATATATGCCCTCAATCAACTGAGATATTTTTGAGTGCTCTTGTTTAAAAAAAAAAAAAAAAAAAAACAGATTTTTCCCACCTCCAGTCTATTCTGAAGTCACTAGTCACCTTATAATAAATCCTGCTTTCACTTCTAATAGACAGCATAAGTTTCTCCTGCTTTCAATCAAGAGACATAGCTGATAAAATGTACTCCTGCCTTAGATCCTATGTCTGGAGTTCTGCCTCAATACTAGTTCAGTTCTGTCCCCTGTACCAGATGCAGACTGCTTTTTGTCTGTGGTTTGGACTGTGCCCAAAGAGTGCCATACTCTGGACTTGGGGATTACCCACCAGAATACCTTATATTTCAGAACCTTCAGCTGGACCGGTTCCACCAGCCCCTGTTCCATTGCCCAGTTTCACTGTGACTGAAAGACCATGTTCCGCTAATTCTCAAGATAGAACATGAAATTGGAAGTCAGCCCTTAGATGCCCAGCTGGAAGAAAAGAGGCCCACAGAAAAGGGTCTGCAGAGATAACATTCATAAGCCATTGCCAAATGATGTCACCCTCTGAAAGCAGGCTTAACTCCCAGTTGGGGATTTCAGATCTTATTGCCATTCTTTGTCTCTCCTATCAGGAGACCATGCAGGAAGATTCACACTTTACTTCTTTCCAAGGGGTTTATTGATTTGTGGATTCAGTGAAATGTGCATCAGTTGAGCTAAGTATTCCCTTCAAGTAAGGGGGAAATTCACACTGTGCTGAAATTAACAGGCGCAACCGAGCTGCCTCTTAGAGTTCAACCACAGCACAATGGATGAGCGCAGTGTGAGGGTAATCTGGTGATTAAGAAGCCCCACTTTGTCCCCACAGTAAAAAAGCCACTGAGCTCTTATTTCTGCCTTCTTTGTCTCTCTCCTCCCTCCCCCCTCTGTGACACACACATTTCAAAGAGATTACATGTACTATTTAACAAAAAATAGATCCCACCCCCCACACACACACCTCTCAATTCTCTTTATATCTGTAGGTTTTATTTTTCCTCACTACTTGAATGTGTAGCAAACTCTTTCTTCTTTCTTCCTGGATAACTACTTAACCTCACATCTCTGATGAAACCACAACAGAGATAATGGCAAAGATAAGAAAAGATGGTAAATATGCCACATTTCATCAATGATTTGTTTTTGTAAAAGATGTAACTGCTATTTTTATATACGGATGTGATTACACTGACCTGTTGTTTATTTGGGGTTTTATTTTCCTTTTTCTTAACAAATAACAGAGTTTTCTTCAACCTACTTCATGTAAATTATCCTTCACAATTTTGTAATTCATAAACTTCCAAATCCTTTGCCACAATCGTTTCAAAACTATAAACAAGGTGGGACCCTACAGTGTTAGTGAATTTAAGCTTCCTGAGAAGGAAACTGGCTCAGAAAGAATAATGAATAACCAAGGGTATAATCAGAACCTGATTTTAATTTAGCTCACTCTGACCAGTGCTTTCCCAGATAACTATCTTACATTAAAAGGATCTGTATATGACTGTAATATTTATTTTATACAAAACTCATATTCATATCAAATCTAAAATATTGACTATATCCTTTTTTCCTTTTTCTTTTTCTCTTTATTAACAGATAAAAACTGTACATTTTCATGATGTGTTTTCCTCAGTTGATCAATACACAATGTATAAATATATCAAAATATATGTCTCTTTTAACCATTTGTCTCCATACTTGGTATAAATGTGCCATTATATGAACTATAAAGATATAAATTGTACATTTATCATGTACATTCTAGCACATTGAATATGATCTGATTTGAGGGGTGGTTTGAGCAGTTTAGATTCAAAAATCATTCATTATTGAGAGTAAAAAGTTAAATATATTCCAATAAAATGTGTTCAAAGAAGAAAGGTCAAATTCTAAACTTCTCTTTTTGCTAGCATCCAGGTTGAGTAAACAGGCAGTTTGAAAACATGCTCAGGTCTTTATCTCTGCACCAAAGAGGCAGGAGATGGTTGGTTTCAGGGCACAAATCTGACAACACAATCTGTCCTTTTTTTTTTTTTTTTCCTTAACACTGAGCTGTGCATTTCAAGACGGGCCGAATTTTAAATGTCTTAGAGAGAAAGGATATGATTAAACAGAAGTATGCAAAATGACATTAAAATGGCCGAGAAAATTTACCATATGTGTATATATTTTAAAATCTTTGACTTCTCAACTTCTCTAAAAGCACAAAGGGAATTCCTTTCTTCTTCCTACTATTATTTCATTTCATTCGTTTGTGAATTCGCCTTCCATTGTTCATGTCATGCCTACCAGGAGTTCTTAGAATCAGTGCACAGATTAAGGTTCTGTAGGTGAGAAGCACAGCCTCAGGGGTAAGCACAAAGGTCTCACAGAAAGAGAACCACCCCATCAACACCTTGAAAGCAAGCTTGTCAGAAGCGATGAACCCAACCCACAAGAGAACTCAAAAGCACACTGTCTTGCTCCACCTCATGCTGCTCTAACAGAATGCCTGAGACTGGGTCATACATAAAGAGCAGAAACTCACTGTCACAGTCCTAGAAGCTGGGAGATGCAAGACCAAGGTGATTGAAATTTGGTGTTCGCAAAGGGTTTGATCTCTTCTTCCAAGGTGAATCTGTATTCTCCTTGTGTGACAGAGGAGCTGCCCAGTAAGAATCCACTCTTGTAGGCCTTTGCTTAATGAATAAATTGTATGCATAAGTCCTTACTTTTATGTTCTGTTCTCATGACCTAAGTATCTTATTAGGCTCCACTTCCCAGCATTGCTGCAGTTGAGATGTAGTTTTAACATGGACTTGAGAAAGGAAACATTCAAACCAGAACACAGCCTCATAGTTAACCCAGTTTCTTTACCTGCTCACTAAGCTTCAAAGCTTTCAGAGCTTGTTTAGCAGGAGTCTTAAACAACAAGAGATCCGGAAACTCACGGTTTCAATATTTTTGTACTTGGTTCCCAATGTCTCCAAATTTAGTTCCAATATTTCAACACATTTGGAAAAAAATAAAATGGCTACTCTTCACTCTTGTTTTGCTAGCTGTATTAAATCTGAACTTTTATGCCAATCCTACTGATTGTCATAAAATTGCCAATGTTGTTCAAGTCCAATGTTTTCCATGTTGTTCATGGAAATCACCCAAACCTCTTTATCTTGCCACAAATAATACACCTCTATTCCATTTAAACTACTTTTAAGGGTTGGGATTATTCCATTATCCTTTTGTAGAAAAGTTGTGGAATCGTTTGCAATCCTCAGCTTTCCATAATTTTAATCACCCCCATTACCATCTCTCTCTCTCTCTCTCTCTCTCTCTCTCTCTCTCTCTCTCTCTCTCTCTCACACACACACACACACACACACACACACACACACACACACACATGCATGCACAATACTCCAAGGAAGAAGAAACTAAATTTTTTTAAAAATATGTTTGTTAGGGGCCAGAGATTTAGCTCAGTGGTTCCGGCACCTGCCTCACAAGCACAAGGTCCTGAGTTCAATCCCCAATAACCACATACAACAGTGGTGGCTCATGCCTGTAATCCCAGCACTCGGGAAACAGAGGCAGGAGGATTGCCAAGTTCAAGGTTTGCCTGGGCTACATAGTGAGCTCAGGGCCAGCCTGAGCTATACAAAGCGAGACCCTGTCTCAAAAAAAAAAAATGTTTGTTGTAAGAGAAAACACCCAGTCTCACTATTAAATTATGATTCTGACTAAGGCACTATTCACAATATTCCAAAAAAATCCACCTCCCTCCTTGCTTCAAGTGTGGGACAACAAAGTGCTTGGAAACGGTGGGTCACTGTCCCTCCCCAGGACCAATCCCTGACTGGTTTATGACTGCTTTGCTGGTGACTGCCCCAGCTGTGTACACAGAATCCAATTCTCTTTGGTGGCATCTCAGGGAAAATGCTCTAAGGGCTCCCTCTATGTTAAAAACAAAGACACCCGATAAACTCTTCTTCTTGAGAGCCTGTTTGGAGATTCTAGCAGGGGAGCACAGTTACTCGTATACCCCTGACCAAGGAAACAGTCCTCCTCTATCGGGGCTGGTTGTCCTCTTCGACCTAGCGCGCAGCTTCAGGAGGGACACACATGGAGCCATGAGGGAGGAAGGGGACACCCGACTAGTTAGGCAGATCAGCCATATCAACCCTGGCAATCAGTGGGGTGACCCATGTTGCAGCCAGATCCCCCACACATCCAACTCTTTTCTTCTTATTTTGTATTAACGTCTTTGGAACCCCTATGGACAAAAATGTGATGTCGCCTTACAACCATGAATAGAAAAACGTAAAAATAAAGCCAACATCCCCCCTACAGCAGGGCAAGAAGATAAAGGAACCTAAATGCTAAATTACATCATAAAATTCATGTTACAGCACCACAACTTCTCTGAACTTTTCTTAAACAAAATGCTCCTCCGGGGTTATTATCTTTTACATATTCTGGAACGACTACTTACCTCCTGCCCTTCTGAGCTGACCACAGACCCAGTTTCCCTACTTGAAGCTTTTGTTTGCCTTCAATAACTGCACTCCAGTTCACCTCTGCATGTCCCCCCATCTCTTTCCAATTTAACAGCACCAAGAAAACACGCAATGCGAACTGACAGACAAAGGCCTAAGTGCATCAGCTGCCATACTGTAATCACTTCGAGAGGACAGAGGAGCAGGTTACACTTCATTACATATGGCCAACAAGTGGAGCAAGAAATACTATGTAATGTATTTTTCAAACAAAAGTAATCTAAAAGATGAATTTCATAGGTATTTTCTTAAATCCAGGTGATAAGAAGTTCAAGGGTCATTATTATAATCCAGGTATACCACCGATGCTCTTGAACTAAGAACAACGTTCTGAGCCTATAAACCCATAATGAATTGAAAACATCCAAGGTCAAAAATGCATTTAATGCACTTGAGTTCCTAAACAATGCCACTTAGTGACACTGCAGAGAATTGTTTCCTCTCATGGTCAAGCAGTCTACTGGGAAATGCCCTGAACTGCAAAGGAATATCAAATCACATAATCAGGCTGGGAAAGATTAACATTCAAACTAGGGTTTCTGTTGAGTGCCTATTGCTTTTATACCATCCATAAAGATTTTTTTTTAAAAAAGAAGACTAAGGGCCAGAGGGTTAGCTCAGTGGTTCCAACGCCGGCCTAGCAAGTGCAAGGTCCTGAGTTCGATCCCCGGTAACCACATATAATGCTGGGCGTGGAGACACACCCACCAACAATCAACACCGCATACCACAATGCCGGACGTGGTGGCTCACGCCTGTAATCCCAGCACTTGGGAGGCAGAGACAGGAGGATTGCTGAGTTTGCGGCGGCTTGCCTGGGCACCATAGTGAGCTCAGGGCCAGCCTGAACTACAAAGCGAGACCCTGTCTCAAAAAAAAAAAAAAAAAAAGAAGACTAAGTCAATATATTGTAAGTAGAGGACATCTGCATTGATTTTGGCCTCATGAGAAAAATCTGTAATACATAAGTCTCTTTAGGATCTGTTAGGCACAAACTTCTAAAAAGTAATACCCTTTAATTCCAATTCTGTAGTTGTAAAGAAAAAAGTTTATATTAGAAAAATCTGTGATAAAATGCTGGAAATGGTCCAAATAATACTAAAAATAATAAAACAATGAAAGAAAATATAATGAGTAAATTACCGTGTGACCATACAATTAAAATAGTATTTTAGTATTTTATTAGCATGAAAAAATGCTGATTTGTTGTATAAGAAAAGAAAGGATTGATAAACAATATACAGCATGTTTTTAAGAGCTATAATTTTTATAAGACAGTGAAAAGATGACAGAATGAAATTGTGAAATCAGTGGCTATATTTAATAATGAAAACACAATTTTCATTTTATTATTTTATTTTTCAATGATTTCCAAGTTTTCTTCTAAAAAACTTTATGAGCTTCTCAACCCAGGGCCATTGCCACACCTATTTGATGGGCAGTTTTCTTTTAATCAAGTCTGCACTCGGATAGAACTTGGCAAATGCCCCCCCCCAAAATAAATAAGCCATAATGAGCATACTTAATACTAAACCAGATGAAGATGAAAGTGTCAGTCCAAAGAGCCCAGGCTTTTCAAATTCCCAGATAGCTATTAGAAAATGCAGTTTATCTCCAAATCTTTCACTGGTTAGTGGGTATTTTTTCTCCACTTGGATTTTAAAATTTAGAGTAGCTAAGTGTGGAAGCAACAAGGGTTGCTAAAATACTTAAGAAAATAGAACAAGATGTTCTGGCAGAGAAACACATGGAAGCAAATTAACCAAACACCTGTCTGGACTATACCTGTGCTACAGCAAAGAACTGCTTCCAAACAAAGGTCCAGATTTTTAACATAAGCATGTCTAGTTTTATATGTTACTGGATAACTTCTACTGGTCTGGGAAGAGGAGGCAAAATATTGCCACTGAGACAAATGAAAGGGTGGTTGGGTTCCATTAGGAATCTCTTATATGTAAATCTCTAATCCCTTCTTCAAGGACTGCAGAGTCACTTCAAAAGCAACAGGGACCAGGCTTCCTCAGCTGCCTTCTAATCTCCCCATTACCTGGAGAAATGCCAACCTATTAACATTTAAATCACCAAGAAGGGAATTGGACCTCTCTGAGTAGTTTCTATCCCATTGGGGCTATTTCTAGTTATAGTTTCAAGCTTCCCAGGGAAATAGCATACCTCAGCCTATTGGTATCAGAATCACCTTACACAGAAATAGCTGTGGAATTGTGAAATAAGAATTAGATGGGGGAGTCAGGAAGCCTCACTTCTAATTTGGGCTCTTCTGGGAAGAGTTTTGATCTCAGGCAATCTACAAAATATCCACAAGTCCACAAATTCTTCATCTTTAGGAAATGGATGAATTGTGCTCCGAAGCACCATGCTCATCTTTATCTGTAAATGAATGCACCCTAAATGACCACACAAAATTCTCTTCTACCACATTTTGCCTTAAGGTACAAAAAAAACCTCCAGTGCCTTTTTCACATAATCTTCCAGTTCTCTGGGGAAACATGCTGTCAATCTCCTCCTGCTGTTTCTCTGTGTTTACATAGGGCCCATTACCTCACAGATCTTAAAGCTAGACCTGTTCTCTTCTCTCTTCACCCCTTCACTTCAATGTGATGCTTTCTATAACTCCTTTGGCTATTGCTCTCCTTCCCCAAAGAAAGGAAAAAAGGGTCTAGAAAAAGAAAGCATTGATGACAGAAACAATATCTGTACCAGTCACCTTCCCATAGCTGGGGAAAAATACCTGACACCTGCAACTTAAAGCATGAGACATTTACTTTGGCTCAAGTTTCAGAGGATTCGGTGCATGGTTGATTGTATCTACAACATGGCAGAGGGATATGGGGAAGAAATGCTGCTCAACTCATGGTGACCAGAAAGCAAAGTGCACAAGGAAGACTGGAGAACAAGAGTATACCCTTCCAGTCATACTTCCGTGATCTGCCTTCTTTGGCCAAGCCCTACTTCCAAATATAAGAATTGTGTAAACAAAACAACAGCCAAAGGAAAGCAGTCTTAGGAATCAACTTCAGTGTCAAAACATCCAGCCTCACAAGGAAAATTGAGCAGAAAAGGAAAATTAGACCTACAATACAAGTAAATGATTGAATACGTGAAGGTAGAAGAAAAAAACAAATATTTCCTACAGAAAAATTCCAAGTAATTATGTGCTTTACCTCCATAAGGCATACCTTAATGCTTCCCATAAGTCCAATAGTGACTTGCTTGTAAAGAGCCAACTATGTAAAGTATAAAACAAAAGAATAGTCACTTCACAGTGGGTAAGGCTGGCAAAGCCCACCTCAATGAGATGATCAAGATCAACATCAGCAGTGATAAGACATCTTGATAGTATGTGCCTAGATGTGCTCAGCTAAAAAATGGGACATTTTTGGGACATGCCCTTGAAAAGATTTTGCAGAAAACCAGAAAAGTCTCTTTAAAAAAATATTTTGCTGAAACAAAGAGAATGACAGCAATTGACTGACTTGAACAGTGCAAAATTAAGATTGTGCCTGAAGATAAAGTGACAAGAAAAGCCATGTGGGAATCTGACTAAAATTGTCTGCTGTCTCAGAACAGAACTTGGGCCCAAATGTCACCTTTTCACTCAAGGCATTAGCTTCAGGCTTTCTCCAAGTCACATTGAACTCCCTGACAGCAATCCATGTATCCTTGAATCCCACAGCTCATGGACAGTGCCCTGGAGGCCGAGCTCCCTGTCCCTTTCCCTGCATTTCACAGGATCTGTGTGCGCAGAAGAGAGTAAGCCAGGCCCAGGGAATAGCACTGTAAAGCTTTGCTGCCTTTCACTTCCACCCTTTCTATGCAGAAGGGCATCATGACAAGGGTTAATACATATGAAAGGGGCAAAATACATGTCTGCTGGTTAATATACCACCAGAAACCAACCCAACTGTACCAGTCACCCTTAATCACCATCTCTCCTGCCCTAATCCTGTTATATCTGCAAACTGGACAAATTTAACCATTAATATATTGCCTGGATCAGCCTACATTTCTTAATTTCTGCTATCAGTCTTGCAAACCACATCATCTAGACTTCCATGGTGACCTTTTGTTTTCTCCGGTTTCCCTGTATTTCTATGTGTCCTTCTTATTTGTTATGTGTGCTACTCATTGACATGCTTGAAACAGAACTAGAATTTTCATTATTTCTAGAAGGCAAAACCAGTTCTTCAACCAAATCCCAACACAATTTCAACTGTGGCTCCATTTTACTGTCTCTTTGATCTCCTGAGGCTCTGATGGGATTCATGCTACATCCTCACATTCTATCCTTCATGCCTTTTAAACTCTCTTTCATGTTGTCCAACTCTGGCTGCAACCCATCCAGTTTCTTTAGCTCCATTTTTCAGTTCATTAATTTTCCCAAGTTGTATCGAACCTACTATTCATACTGTTCATTGATCTTAACGTCAATTTTACCTGCCTCATTTTATAATCTATAGTTGGTTCATTAATAACACTGCCAAGTCAGTTTCAATATTTTCTTCCTCTTCTCTCATTTCTATAAGATTTATTTAATTACACTTATTTCAAAGCCTGCATTTAATTGCTTTAATATCTGTAGTTTTGGAGGTATGACTCCATAGTGTCCTGTTTATGCTGATTTCTCATATTTTTAGGGTCATAAGCACATAGTAAAACACTGTAGAAAGTCTCTAGTGGGATTAGAAATTTCATTCCTCCAAGAAAGGTTTATATGTTCATTTCTAATTAAGTCTAATTAATACTAGTTTTTGCATAAGGAGTTTCCAGGCTTCTAAATAGTGCAAATTGAAATGCTACATTTCCACAAGTACAGGCTGTGATGAACAGCTCTCAGGAGAGGCTTCTATTACTTTTTCTGTACTTATAGCCAAACTAATAAAAACAAGTGCCCACTCAGCCATACTAAGAGAGGAGTAAATTTTTATTAGTTCATTCAACAATACCATGATCCTTTAGGGCTCTCAACTTTGTGCACCATTTGCCAATATAACCTCTACTATGCTGGACCTCATTAAAATCTCAATCATTAGCGTCAAGTAGATAACACAGAACGCCAAGGCCAATTACTTCTCTGTATTTTACCGGGTTGCTATTTACCTTCTATTCTTGAAAATATTCCATTATTTTTCCTTAGGTTCATTCCAACATTAAAGATAATGAACTTTATCTTTTTATCCAGTATTTCCAGATACTCTGTGAAAGGAAGGTTTTCTACAAACTTGAAAAATGACACAGAACTTGTAAAAACAGCCTACAAAGTTTGACTTCACTCTTACTATCTACAATTCACGTTCCACCTGGTAGCCAGAACTATTATTCTTCAAAACTCCTCAATAAAGAGAAAAAAATCAACAAGAATCTCCAAGGCTATTTTTAGATTTCCATTTGCAAACATGACCCTTCCCTTCCTTGACTGCTTACAGTGAGCATGAGACTGAGCATGCACTGGACCCCATTGCTATATTCAACCTCAGTGTCAGCCTTGGGTTTTCTCCATTCAGCTTGCAGAATTTCCCAGTCTTGTAAGATAGAATTTTAAAAGTGGCTTTCATTTCCATCATAGCATTAGCCCTTGGGGTTCCTAAAAGAATTATTTTCATCTTCAGCTCCTCGGAGTCCAAGTTTTGGCATCTGCTAAATAAATAACCTCTATCATCTTACCGTCTGGAGCATTTTCCCTCGTCTCTCTTTGTGATCAAATGGGGAAAACCTTGATTCTCTCACTTTGAATATATCACTGATCAGACTTAATTAAGCCATTTCAGGATTGAAAAGATTACAGTACCCACAACCATTGTAGGTTTAACTGGAAAAAAAGTAGGATTTGTTTTTCTGACATTACAACTAACATGTAAACTAAATAAAACTCTCATTAACTTTTTATATCAACAAATTTAGGATATGTTAATGAAAATAAGCCATTGACTCTTTTATTCTTTTTTTTTTTTTTTTTTTTTTTTTTGCTTTTTGGAGACAGGGTCTCACTTTTAGTTCAGGCTGGCCCTGAGCTCACTATGGTGCCCAGACAAGCCGCCGCGAACTCAGCAATCCTCCTGTCTCTGCCCCCCGAGTGCTGGGATTACAGGCACGAGCCACCACGTCCGGCATTGCGGTATGCGGTGTTGATTGCTGGTGGGCGTGTCTCCACGCCCAGCATTATATGTGGTTACCGGGGATCGAACTCAGGACCTTGCGCTTGCGAGGCAGGCGCCGGAACCACTGAGCTAACCCTCCGGCCCTGATTCTTTTATTCTTAATAGCTCAGACTGTGTATGTTATGTAATTCACTAACTTGATGTTATGTAATAGATAAATCCAAAGGCTTAAGCCACTTGGAAAAGCTGAGGTGAAGAATTTATGTCATTTCTTCACAAGCACAGCTTAAGGTGGCAGGCAAGCTGGGTTGTCATCTTACTTTGCTTCACAGCCACCTGAGGGCTAATAAAGCACAGTTCGGGCGTGTGGGGGAGGGTCGTGAGGCACAGATACTGTAACCAGTATTTGTCCCTTCTTTGCTCGCACTGCCCCCGTTTTATTTCCTAGCCACTGTCAGCTCAGCAATATTCCTCTACTGAGTGCCTTCTCTTTAATGCTCTTGCCTTGGACTCACCTGAGCATGGATCGAATACCCTGAAGCCATAAGCCAAATAAATCGTTTCTTCCTTTAAACTCTGAGTGTCAGGTATTTGTGTCCAGCAACAGGAAAACTGACCCACACACTTGGCAAACAATCTCAGCTTAAGCCACAAACATACAGAGTAAGCGTCACTCTCATGAATATCCCTCAGCTACTTGCATTTACAGAATCAGGTTCCTGGTCATTTTCTCCAGGAGACACACAGCTTCTAACATATTTTTGACCTCTAGTTCTTTTATAATTTGGACTCCCATTACTCTCCTGGGACTTATTTACTCTGAATGCTGCACCTCTTATTAATTTTAGCAGAGAGAGGTTTCTCTAACTCACAGTGAGCTCAGGAGTGCCTGAAGGGACTGATCTTCAAACTCAAACATGCCCACTACTTTCCTTCTCAAAATAAAATTAAACTTTCCAGAAAAAGAATGCCATACTCAGTTCCCAACAAACAATGATGACAACAACAACAGCAAACTGTCTCTATTACACATGGGTGGTCTCAATTTCTACGATGGAATTCATGGGCTTCTTTCAAACCTAATATTAACTGGATATTAACATTAACTAGCGGCTGTCACTTAGTACATGCCACGTGATAGTTAAGTTTATACCTAAAAGTCATTTATTGTCAGCCTCAAAATAAAACCCAAAATGCTATTTAGGTTCTACATTCTCCAAATATCTATTGTGTTAATCACATTTAGTTGGCTCTTTCAAACAGTTTTGTTTTAAATTTTACCAGACTGTGACCCCTTATAGACAGGACCTTTTCTTATTAACTAGTCCAACCCCAGTACTGGTAAAAAGCATGTGCTCAACAAGTGTTCATTAAATTGATTAACAGATGAGTAACATTATAATTATGACAGTAAAATGAGGACCACAATAATCATTTTCAGATACTTTACAGATGCAGTGAATGCAATCACCATGGAAATAACATTAAGTTTTGAAATAATTCTAATTAAGAACTTAAGCTAGATGTGATGGCGAACATCAAGAATCCTAACATTTGGATGGTTGAGGCAGAAGGACCACAACACAGCACTACATTGTGAAAAGAATCAAACAAACAAAAAAAAACTGAAGTGCTATTAACTGGGTACAGTAAGTAGAACTGCAGAAAATAGTAAGCAATATGATATGAACAGGATAACAGACTACAACTCCCTTCTGCAGCTAATAAACAGATGAAGAGCCCAACCCCTGGCCAAGCCCTTTCTGTGAATATCCAACTTTAACTCAACCTATAGAGAAGATAGGAAAGTTCTTACAGCTTCTTCAAAAGGATAGGCTTAAACATAGCAAATGCTTAAGTTCCTCTTTATTTCCAGCCATTATCAAAGTTAAAAAAATAATCTTTGGAAACTACTTATCTTGAGAATGTTTTGTAAATGTTTCCCCAGTAATTTCCCATTGGATGGATTATTTTTTAATCTGTTAACTATCTTATATTCAAAAATACTTATAGAGGGCCGGAGATTTAGCTCAGTGGTTCCAGCGACTGTCTTGCAAGTGCAAGGTCAGGAGTTCAATCCCCGGTAACCACATACAATGCTGGGCGTGGTGACTCACGCCCACCAGCAATCAATACCACATACCACAGTGCCGGGCATGGTGGCTCACGCCTGTAATGCCAGCACTCGGGAGGCAGAGACAGGAGGATTGCTGAGTTCGAGGCTTGCCTGGGCTACAAAGTGAGCTGAGGGCCAGCCTGAACTACAGAGCAAGACTCTGTCTCAAAAAAAAAAAAAAATACTGATAGAATTTCATCTCAGATTCTTTTAACCCTTTTTGGTAAATCTCTGCAACAATCAGATTAAGGATTAGGCTGGACAGTCTCAAAATCTATACTTTTCCACCTCTTTAGAGACATAAACTGGGCCAACAGCAAAGGCTTCGCAAGTTCATGTCTATACTCTTAATACTGTTCCTTACTTTGGTACCTGCTTTCCCAAACCCTCAAATGAAGCTGAAATGGAGAAATCAGAAGATAACTTTTAACCTTGCCAGGACTTTCCTGTTTTTTCTAACAGATCCTCATGATAAACCATCCATCTCATGAGTCAAACAAGAGACACCAAAGAAAAGAGACTTGACAAAAGACACATGGGGAGAGAGAAAAATGGATTGTCTGTTTAGTTGAAGGGGCTGGGATTTAAAAAACAAAAGATAGTGAGCAGATTCTTTAAAAAGTCACTGACCAAGATGGAGGGTCGCTAACTGGGCTGCTCATGCCCAGCTCATCAACCCTTCATATTGAGGGATGTGGCACATGTCATACACTAACAGTAGAAATTAGGGTCAAATGGAACCATCAATCCTACTTTTCTGAGGAATCTCCATGCTGATCTCCATAATGGTTGTACTAGTCTACGTTCCCACCAACAATGGAGAAGGGTTCCTTTTTCACCATTTGACCCTGTTATTTGCCTGCTGGGGATATACACAAAAAAATTACAAGAGTCCTGTCATAGTGACATATGTACACCCATGTTTATAGCAGCTCAGTTCATGAAAGCTCCATCTTGCAAACAACTCAAATGCCCATCAGCTCTAGACTGGATAAAGAAGATGTGGGTTTTTTATAAAATGGAGTATTACTCTGCCATAAAGAATGATGAGATTGAATCATTTATACTCAAATGGATGTATCTTCAGGACATACTCATAAGTGAAATAAATAGGTCACAGATGTGTAAATATTGTATCTTTTCTCTGGTATGAGAACCTGAAGTTGTAAATGTGTTCTATAATGCATTACTAATATTGTGAAATAGTAAGTATTCAGAGGGAAATGGGGATTAGGGGTAAATAATGAGAAAGAAAAAAATTGATGGTAAAAAAGGAAACAAAGTTTGCATATACAGGGGCAGGGGGTGGTGGTAGGGTGGGTAGGGAAAGGGGAAAAATGAGAATTAAGTTGTGTCATATATTGGTACAAATTCTCAATGTGGAGTGTATTTGGAATGTGTATATATAATGTACCAATAAAATGTACCAGTTAAAAAAAAAGTAGAAATTAAACATTTCACATATACATATATCCTTGACCTATTCGTCTTTCTTCTCAGCTTCCAAGAAAGAGGCACTGCTCTTCTCTCACTTAGGATTTGCAGTTGTATAAAAGGATTGAGTAGGGGAAAACTCCAGGCAATCATCCTGACCTTTCAGAGTCTCTAAGTTTAGCTCTGTGAAAGTTTCCTAAATCCACAGTTACTAGTTGTCAGGCAATTAGTCAGGTTTAAAAATTTACCACTAACTGACTGGAGCATTTTAATTGCAGAGATAACTTTCCTAGAAACTTTGCAATCTGTACTTAGAGGGAAAAGTGGATGAAAATGGGAAACCCACTCAGGGACTGGATTGAAATACCTTTCTCTAAAGAGAGATGTAAGTGACATTATTGCTGCTTACTTGGTTGATGGCAATTCTAGCCTTAAAGCATGCAGACTGTCTTTGGATCTGACTTGTCTGGCCATGCTCCTGAGTCTATTTCTAGATAAACAAAATAAGAAAATCCTTCTCATCCCTCACCCTGCACTGAACACCATTTTAAAGCTTCTGCTGCCGGAAATAATGTTCAATCCTCTTGTCATCGTCTGGAAGACTCTTCCCCATCACCTTACCCTGTGTTTCCCTCCTCACTCTCAGGATCCCCCCAACACTCCACCTTGCTGTATTCCATCATTCACTCTCCCTGAGCCCACACATGCCCCTGGAACTTGATGCTCTGATCTGTACATAAGCTGAACTCTGTGCAAAATGCCAGCCAGACAAACTCGTGCTTTAAAATAAAATGCCTGGAGACCACCTGCCTTTGATGCATTCTTCAGTGAGAGTATTGGCTTCCTCCTCTCCTGTTTTGTACACACTCCTCTAACTTTTAATGTGCTGTCCCCCACAACAGATTTCTACCTCCTTTAGTAAAAGATTTCTTCAACCCATGATAGTGCCAAGCACAAGGCAAGTATTATAAATGTGCACCAAATGCGATTGCTTGACTCTTCCATTTGTAAAATTCTGTTAACAGCTCTCAACACTCCTAGCTAAAGAGGTGCTGTAACATTTATTGCTCTTTTTAATGCCTGCAATTAATACACACTACCTGCCCTGTTTCAAAATGGCATTTTTAATGATTCAATTAACAATGAAAAAAAAATCTGTCCTCCTAATTTACTTCTTCTACTTTTACCATTTTAAACTTTGCCTCTCGCTTTAAACCAATTCTCTTGGGCAAGTATATCAAACTCTGAACACAGATCCAATTATCGAGGTGCACAATGGTGTTCACACTAGGGTCACAAGTGTGACTGCGCGAGGCATCCAAGTACTAATCAGTATCAGGGGACCCAGTAAACTTTTGCCTCTTCCAAGGAATTACTAGCACGTAATTAAATTTCATTCACAAAGCAAAAGCTACTCAACAATTATTCTCACAAAGCAAATGGAGAAGGGGAAATCTTTATTTTCAAGGATACTGGAGAAGGAGAAAATCATGCTCGCTGGGTTCTTTCACAGGGTCTTTTGCCCTCTGACGAACACGTGAAAAAATTCAAGTCTCTATTTTCTACTGAGTTAACTAACATTTTCCCCTTATTCTGTGTCCTCTGAAACTAATAAAAAATGTTTGGAAGTCTCTATTTGGGAGACAAATGACTGGCCTTCAAAGAATTTGCAGTATTATTAACTCCAGCACCAAAGGTGCCACGATGGTGCACATAATTTGGTGAAAGCATCTAAATGGAGGAACTTTTAGTTCCCACTAAAGGTCAAAGAGGTCACATGGAGAAAGTGGCACATTAGCATTTAAGGGTGAGGATGGTTTACATAAGTAGCACAGTGAACATAGGCACAAAGTATGACATAAGTGACATGTTAATAATAGGATTTCATTGCAACTGAGCTATAATGACAACGTATGCTGGGATGTGAAAACATTAACTTTGGAAAGATGTTTGGAGAGCAAATATTTGAAAGCTTAAAAGTTATTTTTTAAAAAGTTGTTTATAGGGCCGGAGGGTTAGCTCAGTGGTTCCAGCACCTGCCTTGCAAGCGCAAGGACCTGAGTTTGATCCCTGGTAACCACATATAATGCTGGGCGTGGAGACACGCCCACCAACAATCAACACCGCGTACCACAATGCCAGACATGGTGGCTCACGCCTGTAATCCCAGCACTCGGGAGGCAGAGACAGGAGGATTGCTGAGTTCACGGCAGCTTGCCTGGGCACCATAGTGAGCTCAGGGCCAGCCTAAACTACAACGCGAGACCCTGTCTCAAAAAGCAAAAAAAAAAAAAAGTTGTTTATATATTTTTCTGCAAGGTTTCTTTCTTCTGTGTTGAACAAAGCCATTGCCCCATTGCTAACTACTAGTCCAATCAGTGTGTTACACAAACTATATTTTCATTGCTATATGTCTGATGATATCTTCACATTATCTTCATTAAAATATAATCAGCTGTATGTAAATGTAGGTAACTTGAATTAAAATCCAAGTTTTAAAAACTTTAAATCAGATACACAAGCTTAAATATTGTACAGTCTCTTTTCTATGAGAAACACAAAATATAAATAAAGACCAAAATAAAAGACAGATAACAGGAAGTAGGGAGATCTGTCTTATACAGGAAGAGGATCCAGAGATGGAGACACAGAAGAAGGTGGAGGAGGGGGGAGAGGATGCAAAAAGATGTATTATATACATGCACCAACTCCCCAAAAGGAATATGATCCTTATTTACTGAAAACAGATGTTAATAGAAAAATGAACATTGAAAAGAAAAATTAGGCCAGGGATTTGGCTCAGTGGTTCGCAATCTCCAGGTCATGAGTTTGATCCCTGGTACAAAAAGAAAAAGAAAAAAAATTTGGGGAAGACTGCTTTAAGAAAATTATATAACACCACTAAAGGGTACTTTTTCCATCTTTATATTGAAGCTAATTATAGTAATAGCTACCTGTTGGGCTAAGTCAATAAATAAATCTAAAGTAATGAAATCTAACAAATAAATTCATGGACTCTAAATAGTATTTATCAAATACTAACCTTAAAATAAACACCCCACCTGAGGCAAAATCCAGAGTGTGGGTTTTGGTCAAGGTGTTGTGGTTGTTATTTGTTGCCTGGTTTGCTCAGTATGGCTGTGCTCCTTTTGAGCGGGCACCTCTGTGCTTTTCCAGAGTGCTAGGAGGACCATCAAGTGATAAATATGATCCAGTGAAGAAATGCAGTTAAGAAAGACATATAACAGCACAGAATCCTGAAATCATAATGGAGAGCTTTGCTCTGATCATGTTTTCAGATAAGAAATGTTTCCCTCTTCCAGTTAAAATTCAAATGTCCCTAATGAGAGCAGGGTTAAGTTTGGTCACACATGTTTTTAACTGACTTCTAGTGTTATTGGAAGGGATCTATCAAAGTTAGAACCTTGGAAGTTGTCCCAGGCCATGTGAATGACTCATCTATTTTCTCTATGGACAACAGAGGGACGAACTCACAAAGCAACATTGGTCTCTTTGACCTTCGGAAGAAAGCTCATTAAACCCAAACAATTCATAAAGCAGTATCTATCCATTAAGGGATAATTCACAATAACTATACTAAATCTACATTAAGTTGATAAATTATACAGAATTAAGAGACAAAATTATGTCAATATGGACATTTCACAATCACTTCATTTTGGAAAATCCTTGGTGACAGGTTAAGCCTCAGCTTCCAAAAGCAGTTGTGCTACATGGAGGCAGCCAGCAGTTTTCAGTAAGTGACCTAAAAGTGTTCTTGATCCTTGACTGAAAGATAAAATTATTTCCCAGAGTCTAGGACCCCCCTGTGGATTGAACAAACTCTAGCAAAGCATGTCAAGCAGATTCTCCCAATAACACTCTACAAATACAGTGTCCTTTGTGGCTTTCTCATCACCACAGAAAACATTAAAAGCAGATTTTTTTTCTGCAGGTCACTAGGCAATGTAAGATTTCTCTCTGGAATATTCTGAACCTGGGTCGATTTTGATCCAATACGTCTGAATTTTGCCCCTCGGTCACATAATGAATAATTGAGTAACATTCAAAATCTTCTCAAGCTAAGAGTCGGATTGATCCCAAAGGCAATAGGAAGGGAGGGAAATAATAGCATCATGAGGAGCTGTGCAGAACTAATTCTGGTAGTAAGTTTCATGATGCTTCAGTATTTATCTGTACAATGGAGTAATAGGATATACTGTAATCATGTTGATGACTTAATTAGATAATCCATACATTTAATCAAACAAACATATTTCATATGTGGTATAAATGTTTATCAAATTAGTACCAAGCTTATAGGAACAATCTTTGCTAGATAATTATCAGCTGAATTATCCTAAGTCTGAGTGAATATAATTCAATATTATCTATTATGGGTAGAGGAAAAAATAATTCCCAAGAACAAAGGGCTTAGAAACTTCATTTACCCACTTTTTATTTTAGAAGTTAATGAGTCATTTCTTTTTTCAGCTAGTTAAATCCAATGTCAAGTCAAATCTAAAGTATATGTAAAAAAAACAATATATAAGCATGTATGCTCATTTCCAATTTTAGTAAAATAAACACTTATGAAATTAAATTCCATTAGGACAGGGAAAATGAACCTTGTAAAATTTCAGTACATTCATTAAATATTTGTTAAACAATATGTGTGACATATACTCTCGCTATTTTCTATTTGGAAAAATATTACTCACCAATATATAAGAAAGATTTCTCCAATTAAAATAATGTAGTGTGGCAAAATAGATCCTAAAACTCTTGAGGAGTCCTACTGATATGAATGGGTCATCCAGAACGTCAAAAACTTAATTTGCAAAGCCAGGATGTAGATCAGTGGCACCATGCCTGCATTGCTAGTGCAAGGTCCTGAGTTCAATCCCCAGTACTGCAAACAAACTAAAACTTAATTTGTAGACCAAATCATGCTCCAGAGAATCAAACTCAACTTCACAAGGCATCTTGCATTGTGGCACCAGCTGAAATTTCTATTCTACCTATTCCAGTATTCTCAGCAAAACTAAAATAAAATAAAGAAAATAAAATTCCAATTCCAACCTGTCGGGGTTTTTTATTATCGCTCAGCTCACCACGGAGCTTTAGGGAACATAGCTTATGAGAATCCTTGAAGATACGTAATTTACAGATGACATTTTGAAGTAAATAAAGACCTCTGGGAGACTGATTTCATGAAATGTAGTAGTCATAAGACTGTCATTTAGGCAAAATAAGTTTCAAAAGATAGTTTCTTCCACCACAAACAAAAATCCTTATTCAGCTTCAATTTTCAGAAAGTAGTAGGAAATCTTTCAAACTTCCATGGTAAAAAACGAGCATAACATCTGAGGCAGCTGCTAGCACCTGAAGCATGGAGTAAAGTTCTGAAGAAACACAGCACGCAGGCTGTAATACTAGAATGGTCAAAAAGATCCAGGCTTTTTGTCACATGTTTGTCTTACTCATTGCTTACCATGGCAAAAAGTGGGTGGGGTTGGCAGAGGAGTGAGGCTAAATAAAAATATTATGATCGTCCCCTTTTTGGCCTCCCTCGGCTCTAAAACAGAGGGGAAAAGTACCTTTAAACTTGCTTATCTTGTGCAAATTCTAGTTTGATGTTTAGAGAGCATGGTTCAATATCGCCACTATATAAAATTTCAATTCACTCAAAATCTCAGGAAAGAAACAAGCCTTGGGTCTACCTTGTTCCTACTGAGGTTGGTTTTCTGCAACAATGACAAACACTTGAAATAATAAACTTAGGGACAGAACAGGTTACTCTGGTACAGTCTTGGAAGTTCAGTCCACTATCTGTTCACTTTGTTTCTCTGGTCCTGTGCAAAGGCCACACATCACAGCACATGCACATAGCAAAACAAGACTGCTCAGCTGACGGCCAAGAAGTGAGAGAAGGCCAATGAGGAGAGACAGAGAAAATGAGGATAAATAAGCAGCTAAGGTCCCACACTCTGCTTCCAGGATGCACCCCCAATGACCTAAAACTCTCCCACTAGGCCCCACTTCTTAAAGTTTCTACCACATCCCAAGAGCATCACACTGGAGGCCATACCTTAACACGTGGGCTTCTGGAAGTATTCAACTATAAATCATTGAAAGGTTATGTTACATGAGTCCGAGTTATATTCCATGAAGTCCTAGACCTCCTCATTGCTGCTTCAGCTTCCTTAATCCAACTGGAAAAGCACATATTTATTTACCTAATTTGCATACAGTATTCCATGTTAGATTTTAGTTGGACATGGGGGAGTAGAGAGGGAAGTAGTAAGCTAATTTAAAAAACCTACTTTGAAACCATTATCTACTCTTTCCAAGTTATAATGATCCAATAAATAGGTACAGAAACCCTCAGAGATGAGGAACTCTCCATTTGCAGGACAACCCACACAGATTTTAGATGACTAAACTGTGAAGTAATTTGTTCTTATAGTGGGAAGAAATACACATTCATATAACTTCCAGTCTAGTGATGTTCTCTCAGATTACAGAAGAGGAGGTTAAGACTTTCTAATATGAGAGTCCTGGAAAGTGATTAGAAGTATACAACCCTTCTGTATTCCTCACTTATGTATGTACAGCTCCTTGATGTTTGGTAGGGTTTTAGATAGCACCTCCAACCCAGTCATCCTCTGGACACATTAAAAGATTTTTTTTTTCCTTTTTAAGACAGGGTCTTGCTTTGTAGTTCAGGCTGGCTCTGAGCTCACTATGTAGTCCAGGCAAGCCTTGAACTCAGCAATCCTCCTGCCTCTGCCTCCCAAGTGCTGGGATTACAGGTGTGAGCCACCACGCCCAGCATTATGGTATGCTGTATTGATTGCTGGTGGGCGTGAGTCTCTATGCCCAGCATTGTATGTGGTTACCAGGGATCAAACTCAGGACCTTGCACTTGAGAGGCAGGCACTGGACCACTGAGCTAACCCTCCAGCCCACACTAAAAGATTTTGAGTCTTTCTATGTGTTCTTTAGTTTTCATTGAAAGGAGGTGCACAGTATATCATATAGTTCCTTAATATGAGGAAAACAGGTCAGTATCTGTCAGGAACTGCAGACAATTTACTTACTCTACTTACTCAAATTTAAGGATGCCTGCCCTGCCCTGCCCTGCAGGATCAATACTGGGATTATTGCCAACATCCCCCACCACCACCACCCCACCCTGCAGGATTTTAAACTATAAGGATTACTGCACTAGGATTATTGGTTTTAAAATTACCTTCTTGGATTTAAGGATGTCTACCCTGCCCTATGGGATCTTCAACTGTAGGGATTATTGTGGCTAACCGGCCTATTTTATGCTAGGATTATGGGTGTGAAGGCTTGGTAACAAATAAAGGTGAAATGAGCTCAGGGTATTAGGACACCTGCTGCTGCTGCTGCTGCTCAGTAGCAAGAGTGGAGCCAGGGCTCAGCCTTTTTCTTAAGGTGTCAATTTTGTTTCTTTGTTGTTTGTTAAACCTTTTGCTGTGGGACTCATAGGGGACTGGAGCTTGCCACAGGGTTCTGGCTGTATCCTCTTCCTGTCTCCCACAAGTACCAATCAAATATTTGAAGGTGTTTGGTTTGTTCATGATCTGGCTTGTACATAGCATGGCAATGGCATAGTACAATAATGTTTTAAAATAAATTTGGCAGTGCCAGGCATGGTGGCTCATGCCTATAATCCCAGCACTCAGGAGGCAGAGACAGGAGGATTGCTGAGTTTGAGGCTTGCCTAGGCTACAAGGTGAGCTCAGAGCCAGCCTGAACTACAAAGTGAGACCCTGTCTCAAAAATAAATAAATAAATAAATAAATAAATAAATAAATAAATAAATAAATTTGGCAGCAACAGGAAACTACACTTTAGGCCAGAACATATGGTTCCACAGAAGTACAGCTATGAGATTCCAGGGCTTTAATGAGCAAATACACCACAACATGCAACTTCCCATTGGTCTGTCATCTTTGTTCCTATTGACAGGAAAGAATGAAGGTATATAGCTTATAATAATAATTCTAGCCAGCTCATTTAAGTTAGATTTTATGCACTAGGAAAGAACTAGCTACAACATCATGTATAACAAAAGAATGAATGTATTCAAAAGCATGTGTTATCTGAAAAATTTCTGTGTGTGAACATCATACAATGTATTTACATTAAAACTAGGCAATAATCATCAATGTCAGCTGAACTCATGGACCAATCAAGAAATGTAGGGTGCCGGAGGGTTAGCTCAGTGGTTCCGACTCCTGCCTCGAAAGCATAAGGTCCTGAGTTTGATCCCCGGAAACCACATACAATGTTGGGCATGGAGACTCACACCCACCACCAATCAATACCACATACCACAGTGCCAGGTGTGGTGGCTCACACCTGTAATTCCAGCACTCGGGAGGCAGAGGCAGGAGTATTGCTGAGTTCGAGGCTTGCCTGGGCTACATAGTGAGCTCAGGGCCAGCCTGAACTACAAAGTGAGACCCTGTCTCAAAAAAAAAAAAAGAAATGTGGTGAGTGTACAATGTATAAGATTATTGCAAACAACACATGACATACTCTTCTATGATAAATTTACTTTTAATAAGTACTAATAGGCTCTAAAATGATTAAAAGTGTAATAAATACATAACCCAGTAAGAGTTGTCTATTATTACAATCAAGTGTCACATACTATATATTGTTATAGTGCTATACTTTTATAATACTAGTAGCAAATTGGATTGTTTATATCAGAACCACCATAAACATAGATAACTAATGCAACATGCTGCAATAACATCACTGGATAATGGGAAATGTTTAGCTCCATTGTGGTCTTATGGAACTACCATCATATAAACAACCTGTCATTGGCCATAATATTATATTGTGGTTTACTATATTACACTGTAGTGAAGAAAAAAAATAACTTCTTCCCGTCATAAAAAAGGTTCAGATTTTATCTTGGTGTTATCTTTGTAAATCACTCTACTGTTCTGAACCTCAGTTAACTCACTGTACTGTAGACTGTTCTATTGAGAGTACTGCATGTAACAAATCCAGCACTGACTCTGACATCTGCTCTCAGTGAATATTATAAAAACTATTATAAATCTAAACACAGATATCCTTTCATTTGGCTAACAATAATTTCAGTGATAGTTATCAGTAGCAGAGAATGAGGAAATTCCATACAAACTTCCAGATCCTTGAATTTTACCACTTTTAAGACAAAACAGTTTTTGTTTTAACCATTTTAATTGCAATGTATACCAGAAAAGGATTACATACAGTTGTAAAATTGCAAGCAAAAAGAACACACGTGATTTTTTGCATTTTATTATGATGACAGTTACATGACAGAGCTAATGCAATATTATATGAAACAACACCCATACCTTCAAGAAAACTTTTAGTGGACATGACTATTTCCCCCTTAACTAAAGCACCTCAGGCTTTTAAAATTTTTAAATTCACAGCTATATTCAATGGCTAGTTAGTTTGAGCTCAGCTAGTGTCTGTAAGAATTCTATAACCATTTCAGAAGTATTTTGTTAGATTAGTGGTTCTATTTTCATGAAGTTTAAAGACTACCTTTGGGAAAGTCTTGGGACTATTATATTTAAAGTGAGGTCTGGCCTCAGTTAACAAAAGGAATCAAATTCTATACCTCCTTTACTTCAGCCCTAGAATTTTACCTCAAAACAGTGACTTTGGTCTGATCTCTTGACATGTAGAATGTCACCATCATAGAATTTGCGGGTTGCAGTATAGTCAGCAAGTAGTTAAGGGTGTCAAAGAATGACAGTACTGAGCATCTCAGAAGGTGACGGTGACTGGCTGAGTAAAGTATCAACAGAAGAATTCCCATCTTCACCCCTCTTTATCCTGGGCACAAAGGAGTGATACCTGGTATTCTACCACTTGGAACAAGAAGCTACTGGCCCAGCAGATTAGAGAAAACTTTAAAATACCATGTCCAGGGCCAGAGGTTTAGCTCAGTGGTATAACAATGCTGGGCATGGTGACTCACGCCCACCAGCAATCAGTACCACACACCACAGTGCTGGGCGTGGTAGCTCATGCCTGTCATCCCAGTACTGAGGTGGCAGAGGCAGGAGGATTGCTGAGTTTGAGGTTGGCCTGCACTCTGTAGTGAGCTCAGGGCCAGCCTGAACTACAAAGCAAGACCCTGTCTCAAAAGAAAACAAACAAAAAACCATGTCCAAGCTCCACCATCAAATAAGACTCAAGAGAAGGTGAGACAGTGTGTGCAAATTTCATGTGTCCCCCACACACACACAGTTCAAAAATTTCCTGATGTTTCTGGCTGCTGTTGGAATAACTACTTCTATTGTCTGCCTATGACCTACAGTGAACTCTAAAAGAGGATAAAAGGCTAACTATAATTCGAAACTTTTTTTTTTTTTTGAGACAGGGTCTAGCTTTGTAGTTCAGGCTGGCTCTGAGTTCACTTATGTAGCCCAGGCAAGCCTTGAACTCAGCCATCCACCTTGTCTCTGCCTCCAGAGTGCTGGGATGACAGGCATGAGCCACCACGCCCGGCACTGTGGTATGAGGTATTGATTGCTGATGGGCGTGAGTCTCCATGCCCAGCATTATATGTGGTTACCAGATGAACTCAGGACCTTGAGTTTGCGAGGCAGGCACCTGAACCACTGAGCTAACCCTCCGGCCCTCAAAACAATTTTTTATGTATTTTACAAAGAAATGGAAGAGAGAAGTCCAGCAGTTCCCAACACAAGAAAATAATAGATATTTGAAGAGATGGACATGCTAATAATTCTGATTTATCATCCCCATTGTATATATATGTAGTTATCTCACAAATTTGTACAATTACTATACATAAAATCTAAAAAGCTTTGTAATATTATCTAGAATGAGTCCGTTAACATAGCCTGGGAGCTGGGAATTCTTTATTGAGCGTGGTACAGATTTTAACACATAAATTCCATGACATACATTTTAACTGCTCAATTCAGTTGTATAAAACACAAATTCATAGTTGAAGGAAAAAATGGGAGATAAATATGAATTCAAACTAAACCAACTTGTCTTTGCCTTCTACATAGACAGTAGCTGTACAACTTTACTACGTATGTGAAGTTCATTAAAAACATTTGGTTTATCCTGTTTGAAAGCTCCTAAACATCTGTTCCTAAAACTACTGATGACAATGAGAAAGTTTCTACCCTAAAATTCAGAGGAAAAAATCTACTGAATTACAGCTCTTTAAGCATTTCCAGCCCTCTTTAACATCAGAAATTTGATTTTTCAGACAATAACCATTCATCGCAGCTTGATGATCTCTCCAAGGTCCTATCTTCTGTAATACTGATACTTACATTACTTGTTATATAAATATATAACTATGGTAAGATTAATTATAAATGGATGTGATTTTAAAATATATTTAAGCTGAATTTTATAAGCTCTTAGCAGAGAATATTCAGGCGTTACAACAGCTGAATTAAAGCAGCTGGTAGGCTAGATAGCACAGGAAGAGATTTCAAGAGCTAGCATTTAAGTTTTGTATGCATTAGAAAATGGTAACTGTTTACAGAAACAATTTAAATCATTGACCTTGAGACAGTCATTATTATTTATTTATTTATTTATTTATTTGGTGAGACAGGGTCTTGCTTTGTAGTTTAGGCTGGCCATGAGCTCACTATGTAGCCCAGGCAAGCCGTCTGCGAACTCAGCAATCCTCCTGCCTCTGCCTCCCGAGTGCTGGGATGACAGGCATGAGCCACCATGCCCAGCACTGTGGTATGCGGTATTAATTGCTAGTGGGCATGAGTTTCCACGCCCAGCATTGTATGTGGTTACCGGGGATTGGACTCAGGACCTTGCGCTTGCGAGGCAGGCGCTGGAACCACTGAGCTAACCCTCAGGCTGGAGACAGTCATTATTAATAAATTTTAAATCGATAAAATATTAAACACATGTTATATTAAAAGCTATTTTTCTAAGCATTGAGTAGAGAGGTATAGAGCTAAACTATGAATTAAAGTGTTTAAAAAGTAAGTAGTAGGGCTAGGGATTTAGTTCAGGGGTTCCATTGTCTGCCTGGCAAGCTCAACATCTGGAGTTCGATCCCTGGTACCACATAACACAATGCCAGGCAAGGAGGCTTAGGGCTATAATCCTAGCACTCAGAAGAAGGTAGAGGCAAGAGGATTGCTGTGAATTCAAGGCTAGCCTGGGCTACATAAGGAGCTCAGGGCCAGCCTGAACTACAAAACAAGACCCTGTCTCAAAATAAAAATAAAAATATTGAATATGAATGCTTAATAGTGATTTTTGGCAACTGTAAATTTTGAAAACATTTGGTCTTTTATTTTCTTTTGACAGAGTCTCACTTTATAGTTCAGGCTGGCCCTGAGCTCACTATGTAGGTCAGGCAAGCCTCAAATTCAGCAAACCTCCTGCTTTTGCCTCCTGAATGCTGGGATCACAGGCTTGAGCCATCAAACCTGGCATTTGTGGTATGTGGTACAGATTGGTGGTGGCCATGGCTACAACACCCGGTATTGTTGTATGTGGTTACCGGGGATCAAACCAAGGAGTTTGGCTTGCTAGACAGGCACAGGAACCACTGAGCTAAATCTCCACCCCAACATTTGGATTTTTTATTTTAAAGTTTGAATACCCCTTTAAAATTTAAGACTTGAGACCAGGAAAATGAATGTCTCCAACCTTTTATCCATAACAAAGCTGATTGTAGGAACACAGAAACCATTTATTAAGCAAACGAATGAAGTTATTTTTACAAAGTTATTCAATCAAGAGACTCCAAATATCATAACTCTCAGCTGTGTCTTCAAATATTCTATCATTCCACCTTGTGTCTGGAAAGTAATGGCATATGTTGGCTTTGTTTATTTTTATTTAAATTATTATCTTGACATAATTCTGGATGCACATACATTTATAAGAAATAATACATAGAAATCCCATATATGCTTTATCATTTCACCCTGATGGTGACATATTTTAAAAATTAGTGTAGTGTAACACCAGGATACATTCATAGTAAAGATATAAAATATTTCCATATCACATGATGTCTCCTGTTGCACTGTCATAAGAATATTCATACCCTTCTGCTATCCTTTCTCCTCAATTCCTAGAAATCAAGCATTTCTTTCCTATTTCTATAATTGTGCCTTTACAATAATATCAAATAAATGGAACCACTAGTTTGTATGCTTTTAAGACTGGCTTTTTGGGCACAATTTTCTAATGATAAACCCAAGTTGTTGCATAGATCAAGAATTTGTTTTTATTGCTGAATAGCACACCTTGGTATTTGTCTACTAGATCTTAGCCATTTGCTCATTCTAGAATGCCTGAATTGTTCTTGGCTTTGGACTATTATGAATAAAGCTGCTATAAACATTCTTGCACAGGTTTTTTTGTAAATGAAAGTTTTAATTGATCTGAGTTACTTGTTCCAACATGCAATTACTGTGTGGTATAGAGAGTAGCACGGTCAGTCTTTAAAGAAACCACTACTAAGATGGGCTTCAAAGTGGTTGGATTCCCACCAGCAATGCACCAAGAATCCAGTGTCCCACTGCTGCCACTACCTTGGCAGATACACAGTGATGGTTGTTACAGTGTGAATTTTCATTTCTTTAATCCCTAGTAACGCTAAACAACTCCTGCGCTTATCTGCTATTAGTACCTTCAGTGAAATGTCTGTTTATATTCTGATTGGATGGGTCGTTTTGCTTACTTGTCTTAAATTGTCAGGTGCACAATTTTTCTCTGTCTTTGTCCTCTGAGGGACATTGCTTTGAAAATATCTTCCTCCAGTACGTGAAACATCTTTGCATCTCTTTAACAGGATATTTTGTTTTGAATTTTGATGAAACCCAATTTACTACATTTTATTTCCATTTGTAGACAGATCATGTCATTGCTCTGCAGTTTAAAATATAGTCCAACCCTGTTCCATAAGATTTTCTGCTAATTTTCAAAAAGTTCCATTTTACATTTAGCTTGGTGAAAATTCTTAGTCTCAAAAAGAAATTTATTTATTTTATTTGTGTGTGTGTGTGTGTGAGACAGGGTCTCTCTTTGTAGTTCAACCTGGCCCTGAGCTCACTATGGAGCCCAGGCAAACCTCGAACTCAGCAATCCTCCTGCCTCTGCCTCCAGAGTGCTGGGATTACAGGCGTGAGCCACCACACCTGGCACTGTGGTATGTGGTACTGATTGCTGGTAGGCGTGAGTCACCACACCCAGCACTGTATGTGGTTACGGGAATCGGGAATCAAACCAGGGACCTTGTGTTTGCTAGGCAGGCACTGGCACCACTGAGCTAAATCTCCGGCCCTTAATCATACTTCTTATCATAAGTAGACATTGAATTTTTTCAAAGAGTTTTTTCTGCATCAATGTTCTGTAACTTTTTATCTATCTTTTTAATATGATATATTTACTGATTTCTCTAAAACTGAACCAGTGTTAAATGCATAACTAAAATCAAAATGATTATATCATTTTGTACATTGTTGAATTTCATTTTTTAATTATAAGTATTTTGTACCTGTATACATGAAGAATATTGGTCTATGGTTTTATTTATTGTATGAGAGTCACTTTAAAAATGGTACAAAAGGGCTGGAGACTTAGCTCAGTGGTTCTGCCACCTGCCTAGCAAACGCAAGGTCCCTGGTTTGATCCAGTAACCACATACAATGATATAATATTGGGCATGGTGACTCACACCCACCAGCAATCAGTACCACACCCCACAATGCTGGGTATGATGGCTCACGCCTGTCATCCCAGCACTCAGAGGCAGAGGCAGGAGGACTGCTCAGTTCGAGGCTTGCCTGGGCTCCGTAGTGAGCTCAGGGCCAGCCTGAACTACAAAATGAGACCCTGTCAAAAAAAAAAAAAAAAAAGGTTTGGGAAATGTTCCATTCTTTTCTATTTTCTCGAAAAGATCATGTGTAAAATGAGGCGCAGAAGTACTCACCTCTAACCTCACCTAACTGGGAATCTAAAGGTCATGAATTCAAGGGGAGCCTGGGTAATGTAGCAAAATTCATTTCAACCCCAAAATAAATAAATAAACATATACAAATGAATAAATAAATGAAGAGATGAGGGATTATGTAATTGTTCTTGCTAGCAGGGATGTAACTTGAGAGCTTTTTCCTACACTGTACTGGCACTTACAATGCTGCCTGCCTCAGCCTCCCAGGATGTTGAGATTACATGCGTGCACCACCATCCATATATTCTCTATATAATTCTATTAACATGCCTGTGTGCTGTCCACCAATATAGCACAGTCCTAATTACTGTGGTTATGTTGCATTTTTGATGATTTAATTCAATTTAATCCAGTTTAGAAATGTCTCAATTCTGTGTTTTTCAGCGGAGCCCTCTGGACTTGGAAGTTTCTCTTTGTGAAATTTTAAAAATATATGTTCAATTTCTTGAATAATTTTCAAGCCACTCGCATCATGTTGTATTTTGGATGATATCTTACAGTTTGTGTTTTTGAAGAACTGTTCTATTTAATCCAGGTCATCAGATTATTATGTGTACAGTTGTATGTGATATTCCGTGGCATCCATCTCATTATCTATAGGGTCACTAGTGGTGTTCCTGTAAATATTGGAATATTAACGACTTGTGAGTCATCTTTTGTCATTGTCCGTTTTGCTAGATATTTGTCAATTTTACTGACCTGTTTTAAACACAAATATTTGTTTCAAACATTCTCTGGTGGTTTCATATTTTCATTGATTTCTGTTTTACTTTCATTTCTTTTATTTTACTTGCTTCAGGTTTGCTCTTTTCCTAGGTTGTTGAAGCACAACAGCAGAGTACTAAGGTGAGAATTTTCTCGTGTTTAAAATTTTCTAGTTTTTAATTTATAGCACCTAACTTTTGCTCTCAGCACCACTTTAACTGTATCATGCAAATTTTGACCCAGTGGTACCTTGATTTACAACCTTAATTTGTTTTACATTTTGGGGGAAGATGGCTGCATTAGGGGTTGTGTGGGAAAGACGGCTGCATATGTCGTGCCACGTGGAGTTTGCAAACAGAAGCAGAGTTTGTGTAACACTGAGAACAGAAGCGTTCGTGAACCAAGGTATTACTGGATTTCTCATTCTCATCAGATTTTGTGGTTGTTATCATGAAACCTCATCAGTGAGTGACAGAAATGTGTGTGTGTGTGTGTGTGTGTGTGTGTGTGTTGAGATAGGATTTTACTGTATAGTTTAGACTACCATTGAACTCACTAGCTCAGGATGTACTTGAACTCCCAGATTCTCCTTCCTCAACCTCCCAAGTGCAGGGATTATTTATAGGCATGTGCCACCAGGCTCAGCTGACTGATGGTTCATTTACCAATGTGTTGCTTAGTTTCCAAATGTCAAAAGACTTCCCTCTTATCTTCTTTTATTGATTTCTAGATTGATTGCTTTGTGGAAAAAAAACTGTCATTTCAGTTATTTTAAAATTATTTGTCATATGGTATCTGGACATTTGAAAAGAACATGTTATTCTCTATTTAATCAGATTCTACAGTTTTCTCTTTTGTGGTGCTGTCAACTGTTCAGAGAAATTTTGAAGTCTCCAACTATAACTGTGAATATATCTGTTTCTCCATTCAGTTCCATCAAGTTTTGACAGACATTTTGTAGCTCTACCTTTTATTATATGCATGTTTCAAGTTTCTGTCCTCTCAGTGAATTAATCCTTTCATTGCTATAAAGTGTATTTCTCCATCTCTATTTTAGTTGTATTTTTGTTTTGTTCTGTTTTGTTTAGCTTATTGTTATTGTAGTTTCTCTAAGTATATCCTGACTTCTGATGAGAAACCTATCACTTATGTTGGCTTTGGTAAGGTGACATTTTTCTAAAATCTCTGCTTTTATGGGTTTCTTCTGTGTATTTAGTACCCTAAGTCTGCTATGATGTACATTGCGGATTTCTCGTTTGGAGTTACCTTTCTGTGTTTATGACTGGTTGTTGAAACATTTTTATGATTTTTCTCTAAATTCTAACATCTCCGATATTGATTGTGGAATCTATTACCTTCACTCATTCAATTTTAGTGCTTCCCGGATCTTAATATGATAAACAACTTTTATAGAAACCTGGACAATATAGGTAGTATGTTGTAAATCTTGAGTCTTATTTGATCCTTGTATTTTAATTTCATTTATTTTAACTTAATTTATTTTCAACTTTATTTATTGAAATTTATTTTAATTTGCTTCTTTTGACACACTCTTTTTGGTCAAGGTGGGAATTGTGGCTTCAAAAGACCTCCACTGATGTCCCCTTGCCTAGGAGGAACAGGAGTGTCCTACTGTTGCCTCTTACTAGAACTTCATTGGTAACATGGTGGGAAAAGTGCCCTTATTTCTAGATAGCAGTATAGGCCCCAGCTTTCTTGGCCTTGTAAAACCTCTCCATTCATTAAGTGATCTGAAGTCCAGGCTGCCCACTTGGCTTTGCCGCTGGAGGGATGTGTATTTTTCTGCAAAATTTGTCTGGAACTAAGTCCAAAAGTTTTCTGCCATGCTAGCTTCTGCTTTCCTGGTCCTGAAGATAGAGAAAGCAGGAATTTGTTGAAATGAATATATGTATTGGCATTTCTGGGCTGTGGCTTTCCCAAGTCCAGGATATAAAAAGCACAAGAAAAGAGGGCCGGAGATTCAGCTCAGTGGTTCTGGTGCCTGTCTTGCAAGCACAAGGCCCTGAGTTCGATTCTAGTAACCACATACAATGCTGGGCATGGTGACTCACACCCACCAGCAATCAATACCACCTACCACAGTGCCAGGTGTGGTGGCTCACCCCTGTAATCCCAGCACTCGCCAGCACTTGGGAGGCAGAAGAAGGAGGATTGCTGAGTTTGAGGCTTGCCTGGTCTCCAGAGTGAGCTCAAGGCCAGCCTGAACTACAAAGTGAGACCCTGTCTCAAAAAAAAAAAAAAAAGTACAAGAAAAGAAACCAGGGAACTTATACCATGTTGTTCCTTGAATTGTGAAGTCCTTGACCATCTTTCCATTTCTAAGGCTTCCCTGATATACAATGTGGAATTTTAATAGTAATTCATGGAAGGAATAGAAAAAATAAAAATGTCTGTCTATTCTATCTTCACTGAGCAGCAGCTCAATTTCACACTTGTTTCTGTGAGTTCCTTTTACTAAAGAATAATGCTTCCCTATATTTGAATGCTAAAATTGAACCTTTTTCATGTTACTGAGCATGCCAAAAGATGTGCCATATGCCCTTAAACAGTATGAGAATGTCCTTACTTCTTCTTTCCTAATTAACCTAGATATACAATTCTAAGCTAAGAATGCTTTCCTGACAAGTGTATCAGAGTCCTTCACCATAGTAAATCCCTGGAAATCTCAGTGACTCACACATGTATCTCTGTGCATTACCCCCAAAAAACTAGTCACAGAATCTCCACCACTCCCACCACCTACAATGGAAGGATTGATGTCTCTTAGTGGATGTGATCTCAAGATACTCTGAAAAATCCAATCATGACAATTTCTGGATTTTGTTGAACTCCCTACAAAACTGAAAGGACTACCTTCACTCCCAATTATGTTATCATTTGAAATTTGGACCCCAGTGTAACTTTATTTATTCCTGATGACCAGCCTCATCCCTTTCCTTCAACAGAAGCCAAAAAACTAGTCATGGTACTGAGGGCCATATTTTATTTTTTTCTTATATTTGTTGCATTCCTATCCTTGACCATAACTGAAATTCTCACTTTTCTCATAGATAGAAAATGGTACAAAGAGCTAAAGCAACTGAATTAATTCCTTATCTCCACTGATTCCTATCCTAAATCACTCAAAGATGACCTGACAGTGATTTAAAAGGCAAAATATATGTGCTTCCTACAGCCGCACATATACTAGAATACAAAGTGGATTGCACAGAGGATAAATAAAAACAGTTAAATTAGTATTAATATGTCAGATTCTAGAACATGAAAAAAAGAATCTATCATTAATGACTTTCTCTTTATTTTTCAAAGAAAACACAAAAACTCCAACTAACCTGGGACCCCCCAAATTTAAATAATTTATCCCATGTTATTTTCTAGTAAGTAGTGATTCTAATATCAAAAATCTGGATCTCTCTGTTTCAAGTATTTGGTCATGTTAAGCCAGTTTTGCTGAGAGAGATGTTTTAGCTCAGACACACATACAAAAAACATCATAGGTAGGACAAACTGGGAAACAGTGCCAGGAAGAAAAGTTAGCACAGTAGCTGGTGCAACAAATTAAGCCACAAAAGCAAGCAGCCTCAGAAAATGTTCGTGGATAAAACTTGAGATGCTCATTTTATAATAGCATATATTTAAAGACAACTAGGAAGAAAAGATCTATTCCTTTTAACAATCTAACAGGATAAAAGTGCACTTATCCTTGCTGTAACAACTAAAGCTCTTACTCTCTGGGAGTTTCCAGTTCAATAATTAGTAAGTGGCAAACAAGCTAGATTTTAAAGTTGCCTAATAAAAGTTTCCTTAGGGTAGGCAGTAAAGTATCAAGAAAATGGCTTTCAAATAGTAGTTTATAAGTAAACGCACCAGTAATTAGAAAGCCCAGGAAAATCATTCCAGAGGCAGATATTATTATAAATTTTATTTATTGCTCTATTTGCTTAAAAGAATACACAGCACATTGCGAGAGAGGGGACTACCCCTCCATATGGAATAGGGCAGCTGTGGGTTAACTATGTTACTAGGCAACTATGGGTTCACTTGGTAACTGTGCTCTTTGTAGAATGTACCTGAGCAGCCATGAGCACTTCTGTAATCTGTTACCAAAGGAGCTTAAAGAACTCAAAGTCCTGCCCAAACTGTTTGCTGTCCCACTTCCCACTTCTTTGTTTTGTGTAAATCCTGCTCACTATATTTCCAAAGAAGCTCCAGTGAAATTAAGCTTCACAGATGTAAAACAGGTATGCAAGGATGCACAAAGCTCTATTTGGGGCTCTGGAGACTGTCAGGAGTTACTCAGTGAATGAATCCCCAACATCATGAAAAGCCTCTTTTGCTCCTGTGTTCATGTTAAAGAGTTGTCTGTCTTGGGTCCTCACTATTTCCTGCTTCATAATAGGAACTCACTACATGTTAAGTGACTTCCAGAAAACAGTTCCCCTTATGATCAACAAAACTCTCACAGAAATTCACATCATGTGATCTCTCAGGGCAACTTTGCCGACTTCAGAGTCCCCAGTCCAATCCTTTATATCTAACCGAGCTTAATAAAGCTCTGACATAGTGACATCACTTATTGGAAGAAGGTGCCCTAGGTTAATCAAACTCAATTTCTCATGTACATGTGCTGTGGAAACATAAAGCAATGACGAAAATATAAAGTATTTTGCGATGATTCTAATCCTATTGTGTCACTTTATCACTGAGTAACTCAATCTTAGTTTCCATGTACTCTATGTAATAAAAATGTCATCTTGTATGGTCCTTGTAGTGACTGAAAGCAAAGAAAAAAATACTGAGATTATATATAGCTCTCTTGGCATATAATATATATATATATATATATATACACATTTGTAGATATATATATTTGTAAATATACATATTTGTGTGTTTATATATATATAAATATATCTGTAGAATGTTTAAATCTGATTATGAAAATTCACCCCCTTTCTGGGATGCTTTAGAAGAAATTTGCCACATATGCCAGCATAATTCTATTAAATTTTAGCAGAAAAAGAGCAGATTTTTTCCATGGAGAATTCATATCTGTGCAACTCTAATGTCTTGCATGTCTGCTAAATCCTGTAGCAATTGATGGTAGAAAGTGGGGCAAAATTGTCTTCTCAATTATTCAAATCTCAGAAATTTTTTAAAAAAATATCCAAAGAGCACATAAGCCATAGTTTTGTTATGCAATATATGAGTATCTATGATGGGGCTAACAACACAATAAAAACACAAGGCTTCATGTCTCCAACTAAACCTCAAATATAATCACTCTGAAAAACAGTGTCTCAGGGCTACTTCATTCTGAGCTCTGGATTAAAAAATAAAGAAAAGAAAAAGAAAAAGAAATTTTGTCTAACACTGAACCTGGATGATTTGAACCAAAAGCAGTAATCACTGACTCACCTTGAGTCTCACTATAGATGAGAAATTAGACAAAACCTAGATGAGATGTCCCTAGTCTTCTTTCACGTTAATCCAATTCTTTGCACTTTTATTTTCAGCATTCTTTATGTGTATGAATTGTGTTCTTGCCGAATTATCCCAAAACAAGAGCTCATGAGTCAATTTCTAAAAATCTGTTTACTTCACTCCCTTGGATCTAGAAATGTGTCTGAATAGTAGATGGCCTGAGTGTTGTGTTAGGCAGTTTTCTCATGGCTAGGACCAAATCCCCAATAAACATAATTTAACAGAGGAAATAGTGTATTTGGCTCATGGTGTCAAAGGGTTCAGTCCACAGTCAGGTAGCTCCAAAACAGAAAATCACAGTGGAAGAACATGGTGGAACAAAGCTATTTAGTACATAGCCGTAAGAAAGTAGAGCAGGGACATAGGACCAGGGAAGAAGGGGTGAGGGACCATATATCATGCTCACAGAGACATACCTAGAAGTATGCTGTACCAATTCTTTCATTGTTTTTAATCCAGTCAAACTGGCATATCATGAAACAGCATTATAATGATAGCTATTTGTTATTTGCCAAACATTGTATTAAGTGCTACTATTTAATTAGCTTTTATAACTCAAATAGGTACTACCAATGATCCTATATGTCACTGACTGAGAAAACAGGTGTAGAGAGTTTTCTTTGCTTTTCAAAGAGGCACACCTAGGAAGTACAGAGATGAAATATGAAACTAGACTGTTCCCCTAAGTTCATTCCTTCATGACTCTATCTTGCTGACCACAATATTACTTAGAACATTAGAGAATTATTAAAGTGAATCTTAGATGTCAGGGAAATTCAAGAGATTATCCACTCCCACCTCTGGAATATAGCTGCCACGATCTTATTTCTGATCTTTAAAATATAGAGAAAGGGGAAGACAAAAACAAGAATCAGGATTATTTTCTCTATGTGTGTTAATAAAATGTTCTTTCCTAACTTTTCGATAGCTGCTTTCTTAGCTATAAGGTAGAAAGAAATAGGGAGGAATAGATTGAATCAAAGGAAGGTGATTTCTAAAGTATAAGGTGCAGGACCTGAAGCTGTTGAAAGTAATAGGAAGTGCTGCCCCACCCCTTTCAAGCTCACCTCTGCAGTCACACATCAGATGAGCAGTAAAAATAACTATTCCCCTGAGTCTCCTCTACTTTTGCGCACTTTGCTTTTTAGGCCCATTAAAAGTGCCACTCATAAACACCAAACAGGAATTGCTATCTTCTACACACAAATTGGCACATCAATTTGAAGAATCCTAACTCAGTAGTAATAAGTTACAATTTTTAAAAACTTAGAATAGGATTTTCCTCCTATATATTGCCTTTTCCACATTCCCCATTCCTTTCTCTAAGCCCATTCCTAACTCACAACTCTTACCTATAAGAGTTTTTTTCATTCTTCAATTTTTACTTTTTTATTAGCAGCTGGTCACAGTCCTGAAAAATATAATGTGTGTATCTGGAGGCTGTTACATTTGAGCAACCCTACACCAGGTCACCTACTCCATGTTCAGAGAAGCCTGTGCCCTGACCCTTTGCTCGCTACCCAGTTCTCACTACAATCCTGCCAGTTTTTGCAGCCCATCCTTAGAATCCTCCCCACGTACATATATCAATCATATCCATCAGGAAAATTTCTCAAACCTATTTATTTTGCCAGATGCATTTTTCCTAACTTTCACTGACACCCTGTTTCCACTCTGAATTCAGTGTGCATTTAAATGGGAGACTCTTATCACCTCTGTCTTTGTCAGCTTTGTTAACAGATCCCTTCTCAACATGAGAGTGAGAGATTAGAATTGCTCCTAGTTGTTAGAAACTAGTCACAAGGTAGGATAATGAGGCTGAGATGAATCAGTGGTTGCTTACAATCAATAATGTGGAAGAAGGTAGTGAGGGAGGTAGAATGTGGGCCAGAGGAGAGGCAGCAATGACACAGCAAGAGGCTTGTCTTGCCTGGAAACATCAGCCTTCAATGTTCAATCACAACCTTACATGTTCTTTGTACCTTTAAAAAGCTGAAGGAATACAGAGGCTTTAAATAAATGTTTGTTTGGCATTCATTGGTAATTTCTTTTGTATTCACTGGGTTCCCATAAGGAAGTGGGCACTTGTCTATTTATTTATTACAATATGTCTAAAAAGACCACATCCAAGATGGTAGAATAACACTCTTGAGAATCTGTCTCCCTGCAGAAAGATCAACTTAAACAACTATCTAGACACAAAGGTACCCGTATGAAAGCTAAGGAAATCAATTTAGAGGGGAAAGAAAAGTACCTGAGCATGACACCAAGAAAAGAAGGACCTAAAAATAACCAGAAAACACTTAGCAAAATGTTAGTATTAAGTAAGTAGTAAATCTTTCACATCAACATGTCAATAACTACTTTGAATATAAAGGAACATCCAACAGAATGAAGAAAATGGGAAATTTTTGCAATATATCTGATAAGAAACTGATATCCAGGACTGGAGATTTAGCTCAGTGGTTCTGGTGCCTGCCTAGCAAGCACAAGGTCCCTGGTTCGATCCTGGTAGCCACATACAACAATACCAGACATAGTGACTCATGCCCACCAGCAATCAGCACCACATACCACAGTGCCGGGCATGGTGGCTCATGCCTATAATCCCAGCACTCGGGAGGCAGAGACAGGAGGATTGCTGAGTTCGGGGCTTGCCTGGGCTAGTGAACTCAGGGCCAGCCTGAACTACAAAGTGAGACCCTGTCTTAAGAAAAAGAAAGAAATTGATATCCAAATGTCAGATGTGGTGGTTCATGCCTGTAATGCCTGCACTCGAGAGGGAGAGGCAGGAGGCAGGAGGATTGCTGTGAGTTCCAGGCTTGCCTGGGCTACATAGTGAGCTCAGGGCCGGCCTGATGTACAAAGCGAGACCCTGTCTCAAAAAAAAAAAAAAAGAAGAAAAAGAAGTTAGTACTCAAAATATATATAACACACTGAAACAACTTCATAGTAAGAAACCAACACAATGGAAAAACAGCAAGAAGATATGAATAGGCAATTCTGAAAACAAGATAGGCAAATGGGCAACAGATATTTAAAAGAAATACTCAAAATTCTCAAGCATCAGAAAACTGCAAATTAATACCAAGATGCAATATTACCTCACACCTGTTAGAATAACTTATCAAAAAGAAGGTAATCTTATTAAGATATAGAGGAAAAAAGAACCTTTGTACACTTTTGATGGAAATATAAATTAGTAAAGCTGATATAACAAACAGGGTGAAAGATTCTTCTAAAGTAAAAAAAAATGAAAAAAAATTGGAGTCTGGAAATCATGATTTTGAGCGAAATAAGCTCACCTCAGAAAGACAAATACCGCACATGCTCTCTGACATGTGGATTCTAAAATAGATGACAAGAACATAGAACTTATTAGATAAGAAGGGAAAAAATAACGTATATAGCACAATTTACCAATTGCACAATGTAAACAAAATCCCATTTCTTTTCTTTTTTGAAACAGGGTCTTCTTTGTAGTTCAGGCTGGCCCTGAGCTCACTATGTAGCCCAGGCAAGCCTCGAACTCAGCAATCCTCCTGCCTCTGCCTCCCGAATGCTGGAATTGCAGGCATGAACCACCATGCCCGGCATTGTGGTGTGTGGTACTGATTGCTGGTGGGCGTGAGTCACCACACCCCAATATTGTTGTCTGTGGTTACCAGGAATGGAACCAGGGACCTTGTGCAGCAAGCCCAGGAACCACTGAGCTAAATCTCCAGCCCCAAAATCCCATTTCTTAAAAAGCAATTGCTGATGAGCAAACCCAGTGCTAACTGGAGGAGGAGCCACAAAATTATAGAAGCTAGGAATGTTATTTTCAAGTGACAGAGCATCTTTCTCTTTGCCTGAACCACAGTATGAATAAAAGATAAATGAAGGGCCATCAACTGCACTGATTTTCACATAAAAAGATACATGCAAATCCCTTGAATTTCTGTTTAAAAATTCAGTTGGGGACTGAAGAGTTGTCAAACGGCATCCGAAGTTCATCTGGGGTACAGTTGCCGCTCACCACACAGTCACTGGATTATAATCTACATACGTGGGCTCTGATCCCGCTTCAAGATGCCCTGTTATTTTAATGTAACCGGAGTCCTAGCACTAATCCTTTAGACACCCACAGTCATGACCTGAAAGAGCAACCTCATCAAATCTTTATTACACGTGTCCCCCTGAGAAGCATCAGATACACAGTGACTCTAGTTATTTTGCCTTTGCAAGCTGTTTACCTTTCTGAGACATTTCACAACCTGAAAGATGAGGCCGGTGCTGGCTGACTCGAAGAGCCATGAGCAAGATAAAAGAGATAATATTAGTAGAGGGCCTACTAGCTAAAAGGTGACATCATTATTATGAGTTAAGGAATATAAGTATTTGTTTTTAAATTTTAATAATGGGACTTTATCTTTTCCTAGTCATAAAATGCCGCATCAATAAGGAAAGTCAACCTCCTTGGTAGGAATTTGTGATTTGAGTCATTGTTACGGCTCTGATGAAGGACACGTTCCAACATTAGCACTTGGTCTGAGGCTCCCATTAGTAATTAAGCACCACTTGCAATCAGCAGTGTGTACTTGCATTATGTAAGACATACTGATTTCTGGAGGAAGTCGGTCCCAATCTCTCCCCTGCTAATAAGAAATTGGGAGGAACGAAACAACCCCAGATGGTGTGTGTTTGTAGTAATGAATGGAGATATTTTAATGGTGTGAGTTAAGTTTTACTTTGTGTTTTTAATGAGGGACTTACTGCCCGGGACATTTTAATTGTAAACTACATTCCCCATGTGGTCTTAAACTATTTTATGTTAAACATAAAGCTTTCTTAACTTGTATGAGTGATACTATTCCTCCGCTATGCACAAAGGGATATAAAAATATTTCATAATGAGCCATGAATATATAACACAACCCCCAAAGTTTAATAGTTTAATAATACTAACCTATATTCCATTCCTCCAAATGATTTATTTTCCTACCAGCATCAAGCCACATTCAGATGATAAGTTTCAAACTCAGTTTCACAGATACCAACAGTTATTTTCCTGAAATTCTAAGTGAAAATAAAGATGTGGCAAGTGAGATAAGGTTTAATACTATTTCAACAAAACACTCTGCATGCACAAGCAAAGCTCTTTCCGAAATCTCTTTTCTAGGACTACCTGAAAAGTCACAAGACTTTGAGACCCCGTATTTCATAAGGGGCCATCTCCGTCTTGCGAGAACCATTCTAACTTGAAAAGTTTCACTCGCCATTTGGTAGAATTTTCTTTTGCAAATGAAAATTTGGAGAAAGGAGGCCGGTTGAGACATTCCTGGAAGTGTTTCCTAAGACACTGTGAGGTATAGTAAGAGTCTCACGACTGACTTGTGAACTGTACTCAGTTTTAGCCCCATTTCTGCTGTTAGATTTTGTTATTTGACTATGAACAAGTCTATGATTCCGCACTTTGCTCTTTATTCACCTGGCTGTGGATCACTTACGTACAGCCTTACTCAGAATGCTTCTACCATTGCTTCTTGGCCTTTTGGCTAAGATCAAGTGTAGAATGCTTCTACCAGTGCATCCACTTCAGGACACCCAAGCCTGCTGAACAGACTCCAAAAGTATTGTTTCTCTTGACAAGTTGCTCAAGGGATTCTTCTCTTTACAAAGTATGAGAACAAATCGTGGAGATTAGTGTGAGCATTTCTGCTCCAATATTCTTTTCTTTGGGACTCGAACTGAGCAGGGTTGATGTACCCATCAAACGCTTTGTAAAGGATGGTCTGTATATATATATATATATATATATATATACACACACACACACACATATATGTATGTGTATATATATGTATGTGTATATATATGTATATATGTGTGTATATATATGTATATATGTGTATATATAAATATATATCTTAAAACAAACTAAATTTCAATGCTGAAAAATTAGCCAGAATTTAGACAAATAATTCAACCTGTTTAAAATGTTTCATATAAAATTAATCATCTGCCCTGTAATCCTGAATACTAGGGTTTTACTCTAGTTAGATAATTTCTAATTTAATACCTAGCAACTCAGAAGTTCTATGTAAAGGAATATTTGCTAGACAGAGACAAGGTGTCAGGGAGAGTTCAGGTTTGGATTGGAGTAACCTGGCCAGAAATTATTACACAGTTCTGAGATCACTTTTCATGCTCTGGTCATCAGAAAAATATTCGTATAAGGAAGAGATGGGCTCGGATTTTTAAGACCATTTTACAACTGCTGTCTGAAAAGTCTACCCCTTATGAGTTCTTTTTTGTTTTTTTGGTGAAGATACAAAGTTTAAAAATCTTCATAAATTTCAAATTAACATCCTTTTGTTATGTCCTTCATGGACACCAGAAGCCATCCAAAAGTCAGTGATAAGATAAAATTCCTTCCTGCCGTTAATAAGGAGGAATCTGAAGCTGGTTTTTCTTGAAGAATTAGCAAAGGAGGAAAGGATGCAGGGGGGAGAGAGAAAAGGAGGGAGTGCGGAAACTTGAGCATCTTCAGCGTGAGATGTGATCTTCTCCACCAAGGAGGTGTGCTCCTGGAATGCGTGCTGCAGGAAAAGAGTGGTCCCAGGGGAGCAGCATCTTACACTCATCCCAGCCAAGAAGTGGGTAATAACCCCATCTGATAAGGAGATGATGAAATCTGAGCCGGAGAAAATGAGTTCATGAACCTGAGAAGTTGAAGAGAGAGAGAGAGAGAGAGAGAGAGAGAGAGAGAGAGAGAGAAGAGTGCTCTTTCAATATCTCAAAACTGCCTCAAGCCTTCTTTTAGCCAAGTTTAATTTCCTCTGTCAAGAATTATTTGCAGATCTCTTAGGACACCGACTGTGGACGTGCGCCCTCGTCGTGTGCTTTTGTACTGTGCTGTCCATATGCAGCTCAGCAGGGGAAGCACCGGAAGTAATTTACCCAGAGACTTGGGTTCCTTTCCATACGCAGGAATCCTCAGGTCTGAAGAAATCTGCAGAAAAACATCATCAGCCGATCTTTTTTTTTTTTTTTTTTTTTTTTTTTTTTTGCTTTTTGGAGACAGGGTCTCGCTTTGTGGTTCAGGCTGGCCCTGAGCTCACTATGGTGCCCAGGCAAGCCGCCGCGAACTCAGCAATCCTCCTGTCTCTGCCTCCCGAGTGCTGGGATTACAGGCGTGAGCCACCACGCCCAGCATTATACGTGGTAACCGGGGATCGAACTCAGGTCCTTACGCTTGCGAGGCAGGCGCCGGAACCACTGAGCTAACCCTCTGGCCCCATCAGCCAATCTTTTGATTCATTAAAAGATAATACTCTTTGTGTATTAAAGTGAAATATGCAACATTGTAAGAGTATGTGTATATATTCCAGTTTTTCTGGAAGCTACTGTAGGAACTCAGATAGTTGATTCTTTTTGCACTGTCCTTATATCCCAGGTCCAAAGAACAGAGTTTGCCTGATCAGATTCAAAGCAGAAGGCCAGTCCTAGGAAGGTAAATCTGGAGCTGGGAGAATATATAATTAGCAAACATAAGGCTCTGGGTTCAATCCTCAACACCAGAAAAAACAAAGGGAGAGGTCCAGATGTATGGACTGATATGTTACAGGTTGCTAGACTCATCCAAGACTCTCTGTGGCAAGTGACTGACTATGGAAACAACTCAAACTGGCTTAAGTGAAAGAGTAGTTATTGATTAGTTCAAGAGTAGCTAGTGTTTCAGACTTAATTTGATTTGTAGTTTCAACAAAAGTGCACCAGGGCCAAATTCTTCTCTCCAGAGCAGTTAATTCTCCACCTGCTGATTTTCCACCGACCTCAGGAAGTCTCTCCTTATGGTATAAAATATCTATGAGGAGCCTAAGACTTTATTGTCTTGGTTTAGAATTCCAGTGGGAAGGAGCATCTGCTATTTACCAACAAAACTTTATTGTATCTCAGTGTGTTTGTGAAAATAAAATGTCTCGGTTTCACTAAAATATCCTTCTTATAACACAAATCGGGCTGTGACAAAACACATATCCAGCTGAAAGACAGGTGCAGTTCCTCCCAGGTAGCCGATGGACTGAGAATGAAGGAGTCATAGAGCCTCAAGGAGGAAAGGCTGTTACTCAAAGGAAAGAAGATGGACTACACCTGCCATGTTGCTGGAGGCTAAAAGAAGTCTTCAAGATTCTGGTGCCTATCTCTAATTATTGCTTTTTATTTTGCCTGTAGGTATGATCTGGTAACAGAGGATTAATGACCTGCTGATTCCTGAGATTAAAATAAAAATACTTAGTGATAATGTACAAAAAAAAAAAGCAAAGTGTTACATCTACCATAAAAATCAAGCACACTATCATCCTCTTGACCTTGGATACACTAATACTTTTTTTTTTTTTTTTGCGGTACCAGGGATCAAACTCAAGCCCTTGTGTGTCCAAGGTTGGCGCAGTACCACTTGAGCTAAATCCCCAGCCCACTGATGCGTTTTTACATATGACATCAACAGCATGGGCAACAGCAACAATAAAAAGTAAACAAACTGAGCTATACCCAATTAAAAACTTTCGCCCACCAGGACATACTATCAGTAGAGTGAAAAAACAACCCAACAATGAAAGAAAACACTTACAAGATATGTACCTAGTAAGGAGCTAATATCCAGAACATAGAAAGATTTCCTAAGACTCAAAAATGAACAACAACAACAAAAAGAGTCTATTAAAAAGTGGCCAAAGGAATTTCATAAAGTTATTTCCAAAGAAGATATACACATGGACAATAAATTTATGAAAAGATGCTCAATGTCATTACTTATTTTAAAAATTGAAATCAAAAGCATGATATGTCACTTCATAACTACTATAATGGCTGTATTTTTTTAAAGTTACAAGACAGTAAGTACTGGTTAGATATTGCTGATTGAAAAGAAAATAATCTAGCTAAAATGAAAAATAGTTTGGTCATTTCTTAAAAGATTAAATAATTATGGTATAGCCCAGCAATTGTATTTGTTATGTACCTATGAGAAATGAAAATGGTGATTCAGTAAGGTACTAGAATACCAATATTTACACCAGCATTATTAACAATAAGCAAAAGGTTAAAAACAATGGCAGTGTCTATCAAAAGAATGAAAATAACAAAATACATCACATAGACCTATAATAAAATATTATTTAGACAGAACAATAAAGTTTTGATGCATGCTAACATGTGCATGAACCTTGAAAGTGTTATCATATAAAATTAAGTCCACAAATTATAAATAAAATATTTACAATATTTTACTAATAAAGACATAGAAATTAATAGAAAGCAGACTAAAGGATACTTAGAGCTAAAAAGAGGGAGGACTTGGAAATTATTGTTTAAAGAATACAGAGTTGTTAAGTATAATGGAAAAGATTCAGACATAGAAAGTGATGAATGGTTGCTCATAGAAAATGTAATAAATGAAACTAAATTGTACACTTAAAACTATTTAAATGGATAAGACACGGCAGTGAACCTACATAAACCCAACCCAATGGGAGGCTGAGTGAGTATGATATCAAGCTCAAGCCCATCATGGGCAAATTAGAGACTTTAAAAGATCCTATCTCAAAACAAAACAAAACAAATTTCAAAGGTCTACAGATGTGGCTCAGTGTGAAAGTCTTGGGTTAAATCCCCAGTACAACACAACACAGAAACTGTTAACAAGGTCAATTTGTTATTATACAATTACATATATTTGACATCAAAAAGAAATAAAAAGTCAAGCACAAGATCAACTTGTACTTTGAAGCAAGCAATTCCTTCTCATATTTCCTTGGCTTCAAACTACTTCGTAGTTATCCAGCTGCAAAAGACACTAAGAAACGCTGATTTCATTTGAGTAGATGGCACACCAAAACCTTAGATCAGATTGTGAAGAAGCAGAGTGTAATATGGAGAAAGAAATCAGTAACATCTCACGTTCCCTTTTTAGATTATTCCTCTGTATCCAAAATGCCTTGAGGGTATAGTAGTAATCACTAATTTTCAACAATATCAATCATTTTGAGTTTTCAAGGAGCAGATGGCCAGCCCACCCAAAACTACATTTCCAGGTCTGCCTTACAATTTTGTGGTCATATGACTAAGGTCTTAGCACTAGAACATCCCACTGATAGATGTTACTCCAGCCAACAGAGAAAAACCCAATTCGATCTGAAGAAATAGCTGCTTTCCCTGGGAGACTACTTACTTCAAGCTGATCGTGTCAGTCAGGATTTATTCACAGTTTCCACTGAACATTATCTTTCCATTTCAAGTGGAATTCTAAATTTTTGGAGAAAGTATGAAATCAGCCACATTTGATCTCATGCCAGCCACATACTTCCACTGGGAACAGAAGCTATATACCACCACCCCCTGCCAGCACTCCCTGTGCGCCACCCAGGGCAGACATGATCAGTCAATCATGGCACCCTTTTCCCTGAGCCCCCTGCCATCTCAGAATTCTCACCCCAGTGCTTCAGGGGGAAACAGTTAAACGGTCTAAATTAGTATATCATGCAAAGAGCTTTTTTTCCTCACTCTTGGCTGAAGGGAATAAAAGGACTCTACAATGAGCACAGTGCCCTAAGAACTAAGACCCATGCTTGAGTGCAGAAAACACAAAAGCTCATTGGCGCCTGAAAGCTTATTGTTATGTGTAAAGCCATGGCTCTGTCATAAAATGGCGTTGTTATTGTTTAATCAGTGTGAAATCCTCTGCCTCTCAGCCTCAGTGGGAGAGGTAGGATGACTTCTTCCAGAGAGGACTGTATCCAAAATCCGTCCATCCTTGGCTCTTAAGAACAATGATACCAGCTCTGTTTTATCAAAACCAGCAAAAGCATGGGTTTCTGTAAAAAGAGTGATGTTGACTCTGAGGGGGGGGTGAGACAAGGATGAATGGTTAGAAAGGAGCCCGATGGAACAAACACTGCTGAAAGAGAAGGGACCTCAGGTCCCATTCAAATAAAGCTTCAGCTTCAGCTGTATCCCTGTCCCTTGACCTCTTTCTAAGGCCAAAGGTAACCCTGAAACCCATTCATTCATTTACTACATGTTGCTTTACTTAAAATATCATATTGAGCCAAACTATGTAGTAGGTAAGGGAACTAAAGCAAACACAGCCCTTGTCCTTGTGGAGCTAAGATCCACAGTACAGAGGAAGGAAGGCAGATATCAGGCAAACGCTCTCTCAAACATAACACATGTGGGCACATGCACATACACGCATGCGTGCATACACACACACACACCTGCCTCAGAACAGGGCTATGGCAGACTGCCCTGGTACATACATACCACTGGGAGAATCTATGATGAGAGGGGAGGTGAGCCTGGGAATGTAGATCTGGGCTCTGTAAATGGCAGATCTGACACTAATGGCTAAATCTACACATGGACGTCAATGACAACCATACTGGTGGCAAAAAATAATAGCAGTGAACTGTTTATTGTTTCTTGTGTACTTGGTTTCTTTGATTTCCACCTGCCTTTTGCAATTGCCCCAACATACTGATTGGCATTTGCTGCTTCTGACTATCTCTGGATGCCCAGTCACTACTGCATTTTCTATAAGTGATTTTTCTTCCCTGTGCATGGAACAGGATTTAAACCATGAGTACTGCACCCCATGCTGCTCATCCTCACATTCCTAGACCCAGATGTGTCTTGTGAGGCCAGTTTCAAGTCAGTCCATGCTTCTTGTCTAATATAGACTTTTAATTTTTTTCAAATGTACACAACTTAAGATTTCTTCAAGTCAAATATTCTGGGACTATTCTTTTGGCTTATTAAACATAAAATTCAACCTCCTAAAAATCAGAGCTTCTGCTTTCATTTTGGTGTGTTCATGTTCATTACACAAATGATATGACGTACAACCGGCCTGAAGTGTGGTTCGGACGGGTAGACAAGCTCCGGGCAGGGAGGCTGGATGGGAGAAGCACTGACATTTACACCGCAGCCCAACAGCAGGGTCTAGATCAGACTTTCAGGGAGCAAAGAGCACAGGAAGGAGCTCTTCAGTATGGGCCTCACGAGATCTGGACACAACAAAGTGCTCGGAGAAGTGAGCCATGCTAGTTTTACGTGGAACACGGCCTTTCTCCAGAAGAGGGAAACTGAGAGAAAGCTCCTGTGTCTCAGGAAGGCTTTGATGGCCCAGAATCCTAGACACCAAACCGGGACAATCTAGAAAATCATGGGGACTGTGAGAATTTCAAAGAAACCACAGGAAAAAGGAGCAGCGGGCTGCCAGATAAGAGCGGGCAACCATCGGCTGATCTTCTCATTCTTCCTGGCTATGAGAGTCCAAAGTTTGGCCAGTGAAAATGTGCACAGACCCAGGGGGAAGAAGCACAGTTGGTTAAACCCATTTTAGCCAACTTACAGTATTTTGAAAGTGCATATTCTGAAGCTAGGGGGTGACCCTAGGGCTAGATTAAGTCAAGGCTAGTAGACGCTTCTGAGAATTGTTTCATGTTTAAATAAGGGAGAAACCTGCCAAGAGCTCTTCCCCGCATCTCACTTTTTTTTTCCTCTCACTTTTCATAGTTGCCACCGTAAGACAGAGACAAACATGTGAGCACCCCCATCCCACTATCCCCTCATGTCGAGAGGGGTCCTCATTAACAGCCACAAGTTTGCTTCTGCCTTCGCCATAAAGCAATAAATGGTTCAGGAATGAGCCATCAATTACTTCTAATTGCACCATGCTATCACATCAGAACCAGGGCTGCTCCGAATTAATGGGCAGCAAATTTAAAGCAGACGTAGGGTGATAATTTTCTATGCAATACTTAATTAGCCTCCAGAAACGGCTACCGTGGGGCTCTCTCGTAGCCCCAGAATCAGCCCCCCCCAATAGTAGCTGCAGTCAAAGTGTATATAAAGGAAACACATATGACCCCTCCTAGAGCTTGCAAGCCATTCTAATTGCTCTCGGATCATGGTCGGAGAAGGCAGTCCACAGTGGCACACCATGCAATTGGTTTCTTACTTAATAGGAATGGACTGGAGCTGTTCTTTATGGCCAGAGTTATGCTACAGCGAGCCTTTCAGGGCCTCTCCGTGGTCTTGTCAATGATCTGATTGAGACAGCAGCGGCTCTTTATGTATAGTTTAGAACAATGTTGAGACCAATCATAAACTAGCTGCCAATGAAGGATGGGTAATCATGGTGGAGGATTCCATAGCCTTCTGTTCAATAACCGCTCGGGGTGTCATTGTGCTCAATATTAGGGTTTAACCTGGACCAGAGTTGAGCAAGTGTAATGCTCACATGGGAAGGTGCGACTTCCAACACCACCAGTCATCCCTGCCAATGACAAAAGAACACAGAGTTTGTTTTGCCCTCCGCTGGTGCAGGGGTTGAAAAACGCCTTTCTAACCGGCCTTAGCGAAATTGTCATTGGATTCTCTTTTGCAATACAAGATGTTTGGTGTCGAATCCTCTTTACTTTTTGAATTCTGGCCATTGGCGCTTGAAAGATATAATTATCCTCAGAATATACAAGACCTAACACCAGCTGGAAAAGTCTCCCCTTCAAATGTTTCAAACAAATAGTAAAATAAAACTAATTATATCACAGAAGCAAATACATGATAATTAAAATGACCATTATGTAGCCGTCTTCCTATAATTATTGCTTTTCATTTTGGCATCTGGGAGTTTGAGGGTTTGAATTTTATTTTCTAAGCTGTACACACGAGAAAAGCAATTTGTTTCCTGAACTATTGATCGGTGGGGATTCATTTTCACCTGTTTCTTCAGACCTCTTTGGAGTGCTGTGTAGTTTCTCTTTATCCTTGTCATTAATTTTTAAGGGATATACTCGGGTCTCACTCACAAATAACCTTTCTGCTTGGTGCCAGTCATAGGACTGCAAGAAAATCCTCTTTTACCTACTCATATTCTCTGAATACTTTTTACACATGATCTTAGCCAAAAGGCCGAGAAGTGATTTTGAATACTTTTTAAAAAGCTGGAGCAGAAGTAAGTTCACAGAACTGCTTGAATCCATTTGGATAATTTGTAGCCAAAATCAATCTGTTGCTGAATCTGTATCTCAACTGTCAGAGTTCATCTGGTCAATACTCGGGATATGAGCATTCTTCACAGAAATAAATGATCTAGGATGTGAAGTAAAATTTTTAGAAGGAAATGACAGAGGAAACAAAATATTTTTACCAAATAGAAATAGAAAGACAAAGGAATAATGGTAAAAAGTAAATTGCTATTGTTTTCTGAGGTGCTGGAAGAAAATTGCGCTATGCTATGCACCCAGTGTAAATTGGGTGCTCTACTAGCTTGCTCCACGCTTTCATTCATCATGCTTCATTCATCATGTATTTTTTTCCTGAGCCTTGCTGTGGGAGCATAAAGAGATCAAAGTAATTTACTGGGTTTATTGATTCCTAGGATCAACATAATCATCATATTTTAATCATGAGTAGCATGGTATATCTTGCTACAACTCCTGACTTTTCAGTTATCTGAACCTTGATGATTAGGGTGGGATCTCAGAGACAACTAAGTTGGATCTTATCTTTTATTCATTCTGTGAACCTCAATTTTGATTGGTGTAAACCATCTATCCTTCAACCATTCATTAATATAATTAATACTTAACCATTTTTGTAACAGTTTTCTGTCCATTCCCTGATTCTTTTTTTCCCACTTCTGTCTAAACAGGTTTAATTATTTTATAAAACTCTATTATGAGGGGGTGGGGATGTGTGGGTGGGTGGGGATATGGGTAAAAATGAGAATTGATTGTGTCATATATTGGTACAAATTCCCCAATGTTATGTGTGATTGTAAGATGTATATAAATTGTACCAAGAATTCATTTTTTAAAAAAACTCTATTATGCCACTTCTCTTAACATATCATTTCTATATCATTTTTATTTTTAGAAGTTATTTTGCAGTTTACAACATATATTTTTAAATAAGTTAAATAAAATAACACTATACTGCTTCACATGCAGTATCAGTACCATGTAATTGAATTAATATAAACATTATATAAAACAGTGTATAACTGAACACTCTTAATGCAACCTTCCCATCTTTTGTAGCACTGCTAATATCATTTTATGCATCTGTATGCTCTAAACAACCAATCTTCTGTTACTGGTATTCCTTTTTGTAGTTACTTCTTAGATCAGTAAAGAATAAGAAAAGAAAATGATTTCATTTTAGTTTGATTTATTCCTGCTTTTATATGTGTCCTTTAGAAAATAATAAGCTTATGTGGCCCTCAAGATATGCCACTTTAAAAAGGTACCAAACACATTCAGTGAAGAAACTGTGGTCTGTTCAATAAATAGTGCTGTTGGGACCAGGGATTTAGCTCAGTGGTTCCGGTGTCTGCCTCATAAGCACAAGGTCCCGAGTTTGATCCCCTCTACCACATACCACAGTGCTGGGCGTGGTGGCTCACGCCTGTAATCGCAGCACTTGGGAGGCAGAGGCAATAGGATTGCTCTGACTTTGAAGCCAGCCTGGGCTACACAGTGATCTCAGGGCCAGCCTGAACTACAAAGTGAGACCCTGTCTCAAAATAAAAATAAAAATAAATAAGTAGTGCTATCAATCTTGGATATGCATAGAGAGAATAAGCTAGATCATTTCTTTTCAATGTACACAAAAATCAACACAACATGAGTCAAACATTGAAATTCTAAACCTGATACTATGAAATTACTACAAGAAAATATAGAGAAGACACTTCAAGACTTTAGGCACTGATTTTAGATAGGATACCAAAGGCACTGGCAACAAAAGTAAAACAAGTTGAATTATAACAAACTCAGAAATGTTTGAGCAGTCAAGGAAAAAATCAGCAGACAAACTAGAAAACGAGAAAAATATTTGCAAACCAGGGATTGACACTGGGAATTTATGGAAATCAAAAGGCTGAACAAAAAAAGAAAATCCAATTAACAGTGATGGTAATGATCTAAATAAATGCTTCTCAAAAGATGACATACAGGGCGGAGATTTACCTCAGTGGTTCCAGAGCCTGCCTAGCAAGCGCAAGGTCTAATGGTTCAATCCCCGCTAACCACATACAACAATAATAGGTATGGTGACTCACACCTACCAGCAATCAGTACCACATACCACAGTGTAGGGCATGGTGGCTCACACCTGTGATTCCAACACTTGGGAGGCAGAGGCAGGAGTATTTCTGTGAGTTTGAGGCTAGTCTGGACTACACAGTGAGCTCAGGGCCAGCCTGAACTACAAAGCGAGACTCTCAAAAAAAATGCAAATGGCCCATAAGTAGATGAAAAAATGCCCAGTTACACTCATCATCAGAGACCACAAATCAAAACCTGGATGAGATACTCTCTCACCCTAGTTAGAATTGTTACCATCAAAAAGACAAATAACAAATACTGGAAAGTATGTAAAGGGGACTGTTGCACATGGTAGAAATGTTAATTAATATAAACATTATGAAAAACAGTATAGACATCTCACTAAGATTAGAACCATCATCTGATCCAACAATTTTACTATTGGATATATATCCAAAGACATGAATTGACTATATCAAAAGATCTTATACTCCCATGTTTCTTATAGTACTATGCACAATAGCAAAAAATGTAGAATCTACCCAAATGCTTTTCTATGAGTGAATGAATAGAAAGATTCTGTATTTACACAATAGAATATTATTCAGCCATAAAATGAATTGAATCCTCTCATTTTGTATCATCATGGATGGAACTGGAGGTCATTATGTTAAGTCAAATAACAGACACACAAAGAAAACTACTACAGTTTCACTCACTTTTATGGAATGGAATAGAAGTCACTAGGTTAAGAAGACCAGGAGCCAAGGAGGAAAGAAAAACCAAGACCACTATCAGAGGATGATGATATTTGAAAGACCTAGAAGAGTATAAAATTCCCAACCCCCCCCAAAAAATTGATTGAAGAGATGGCAATGCTTATTACAATGATTTGATTATTATATATTGTGTATGTGAATTGATTTACCATAATACACTCAGTAAAGATGTACAAACATTGTCTCAATTTTTTAAAATGAACAGAAAATGTGTCGTTTTATCATTTGGATACTTTTAAGCTGAAAACACAAAAGATCAAAACAAACACAGGTTGTGCTTTATTTTCCCCTCTTTCTGCCAACATTTCATGAGGGTCTTTCATGGATTCTACCCACAGGATCTGTTTTTAGAATTATACCCCACTCCCCCATGCCTTTGCCATAAATGCTAGTTACTCCATTAAATTATCTTTGGGGAGTACAGTTACCAAATATTTGGGGAAATATTATGTTCTACATTGCCTTCATGGAAAAATCCCAATATATGCTTGTTATAAGAGTAAGAAAGTCCCGCATTAAAAGTTATATATCTTTTATTCATAATGGGTGCTTCTTAGATTTACCTAATTATGGAATCTTTCCATTCCTTTTTCTTCTAAATGCCAGTGAAAGAATGATGGTATCCCAACAGCACCCACATTCTACTGCCCAGAATTTGCAAATATGGTGTGTTACTGCCTTGAGGCATTTTGCTGATATGAATGAGTTAAAGTTTTAAAATGTAGCAAATACCACGGACTAAGTGGGGAGGCTGAATGTAATCACAGGAGTCCCTGCAAGAAGCAGGCAGAAGACAATGTCCTGATGATTTCAGATCTTTATTGCTCACTTTGAAGCTGGAGGAAGAGCCACAAGCCAAGGAACAAGAGCAGTCTTTGAAAGCTGGAGGGGGGAAAAAGTAAAACACAGATTTTTTCCCCCTTGAGCTTGCAGAGAAACAGTGCAGTCTGATACTTTTAGTTTACTTAGTTCAAATAGACTAATTTAGGTTTTCCGATTTCCAGAACTGAAAGCTAGCAAACTTGCACTGCTTTGAACTATTCAATTTGTTCCAGCCGCAATAAAAAGTGAACACAACATTCCGTTGCATTAGTCTACAATAGGAAAGGCATCAGGTGGCAGTGTAAGGATGGGATAATGGGAGGAATGATGAAAGATATAAAGAGAAGCACACGCCTTCCTTGCTTCTAATACTAGAGTAAGCGGATATATAAAGATCTATGTGACACAAATGTAAAAAAAATTAACCTGTTGCAGAAAGATATCATCATGAAAGATCACACACACAAAAAGAGAGGTTAATATTTATCAGGTGCATTTGAGCAAGTTATCAAACATTACTGAAAACTTTAATATGTGAGAGGCACAGTGCCAAGCACTGTAACTACAGAAATGAACAAGAAATAGTTCATGCCCTTGCTTTGATGAACAACCTCTTTTGCACAAGAGCCAAGTCAATTAAAACAAAACTGGTAGCAGTCTACCTTCAAAGTGAAGGCAGCTTTCATAGTCCCACAGCGAATTTGTGTATGTCTTGTATAGTTGAGAGTACCTGACTGAAGGAGAGAAGGAAATCAGAAAGATACACATTTCTTCAGTCTAAAATGTATTTCAAGACATACAGGCAGCATAGAAAACAGAGGTGACATTTTGACCCCCATCCTACTCACAAAGGCTTTCTGGACACTCATTTCACTCTGACAATATCTAGAAATGGAAATAGTAATTCACACCTTGAAACTAGGGACACTGTAATTCTATAACTTAGTAACCCCGCTTCCTTTTCTACCTATAAAATCCTTCCTCTGTATGCAATTGAGAACAGGCAAGGTTTGTAAGCAGTGATACAACATGATTGAACCAGCAAAATTCATTCCCCTTTTCATGATTTTTTTAATCACCTGAACAGCTGCATATTAGATGAACAATAATAATTCTCCTCACTCTTAGAATTTCCTTCTTAAAATTAAATATCCATGGTCCCTGATCTGCAATGATTCAACTCAAGATTTTTAGACTTGATCATGATACAAAAGCCAAATGCATTCAGTATAAACTGTATTTGGAACTTTAGATTTTAATCATTTAAATGGTAGGAAGATGCAGTAGGATACTCTCTTGAGGTGCTAGAGAGTAACAATGATCCCTTGCTTCCAGTCAGCCGTGTACTACAAGGGTGACAACCAACACTATGGTCTGCTGTGCTGCTGAGCTATTATATTCAAAAAGTAAATGCATCCTCAAGTTAGAACACTGTTCCCTGCTGATGGATCCTAAGTCAAAGAGCATCTACATGGTTAACAATTGTTCAGCAACAAATAAGTCACAAACCACTGAGGCTCCATATTTCATGCAAGATCTGCTGGTATCACCAGGACTAGGAATTAGAAAGTGAAAGAAAACAATTTACCTACCCTCCCAAACACGCAGAAGATAAGTTTGTTCTCACTGAGAACGTTCCCTGGTTGCACAGAAGTTTCTGAGTCTGTATTTCATCTTAGCTTGGAAGTTCTAAAGCAAACACCACGATCCTAAAGCAAAATGCAGGGCGCAAGTCGACAGACGTTTTAAATGAGTATCATTCATTTTGTTCCTGAATTTTAAGTTGTTAGGAAACTTAGTTCAGTCCAGATAAAGGAATAAAAGTCATTATTTAAGCGATTATTTAAGTCATAAACCTTGAGAAATGGTTATCAGAGGCAGCTAATGACCCAGCCTCTCAGCTAATGGAGGTTAACACTCCAATAAACCACTTGTTAACTGCAGCGATTGATTGATTGCAAGAGAATTATAGCTATTAGAACTCAGTTTTATGAGCGATTGTGGGGGAAAGACACAGTTGGATGGGGACAGAGTGCACAAGAACACCGGAAGGTGACTATGGAGAAAATGATTGCCACCTGTCACGAAAAGGGTCCCCTCACGGTGAATGAGGCTGCTTGATACAAGCATACAGTGTATTAGACTCTAGAAAAAGTTCATCTTGGTATAAAAGTAAAAATTCTGCCAACTAAACTGCCAAAAGCACTGGACTATGCACTTCCTAATCATGGACTCTGAATACTGTAGTGAAAGGGTGGAACCTCTCAGAACCTGAGCACAGAGGTGGCTGGTGAGTCACTTCAGCCCAGTGAAATCAACATCAATCCAGGTTCCTGCCTAGACATCATTCCAGCAACCCTAGGACTTGGGCCTTTTTCCCATGGCAGTCACCACAAGACCCTCATCCACCAAACCAGTATTCCAGGCAGCATGATGATGAAGACAAAGAAGTCATGTTGTAAGATATAACCTTACCTAAGCAGTCTGCCTTTGCCATCCACTGCTGGGATGTGAACTCTTGGTCTCTGGAATCATCCTCACAGTAGGACTGTCTTTGCCTTCAGGTGTTGATCACTGGTCAGTCTAAGAAAGATTTATAGAGGCCATGCAATATCAGTCTCGATTTCCAGTAGAACGACAGACTACACACTGTATAAGAATTAGCCCCAGGGCAGGAGGGTTAGCTCAGTGGTTCCGGCGTCTGCCTCACAAGTGCAAGGTCCTGAGTTCGATCCCCGGTAACCACATACAATGCTGCGCGTGGTGACTCACGCCCACCAGCCATCAATACCACATACCACAGTGCCAGGCATGGTGGCTCACGCCTGTCATCCCAGTACTCGGGAGACAGAGGCAGGAGGATTGCTGAGTTTGAGGCTTGCCTGGGCTACATAGTGAGCTCAGGGCCAGCCTGAACTACAAAGCAAGACCCTGTCTCAAAAAAAAAAAAAAAAAAAAAAAAAAAGAATTAGCCCCAGACTACAGGAGGAATGGGAGATGGGACCCCATTTCAACTCTGGACACCAACCCACAGATGAGATTCCCTGGAGAAGTTGACATGGTCCATGACTTTATGGGGAACAAACAACAAGAACCTTTGCCCACAAATCTTCCGTGGACCCTGCCATTTGTATCTCTTACCTTTGCTAACTTTGATCTGGATGCTGTCCCTGCAATAAACCATACTGTAAATGCAACAGCTTTTCTCTGGGCTTCTTGCAGTCCTTCTATTCAATTATCAAACCTGAGGGTTGTTTGGAAATACTGCCTAAACTTGAAATTGGGATCATTTACATGGGAAGTCTTGTGGACAGGGCTCTCTCTAAACTATAATTACCTAAGACTCTTAGTTTTTTGTTTTGTTTTGTTTTGTTTTGTTTTGAGACAGAGTCTTGCTTTGTAGTTCAGGCTGGCCCTGAGCTCACTATGGAGCCCAGGCAAGCCGCCGCGAACTCAGCAATCCTCCTGCCTCTGCCTCCAGAGTGCTAGGATTACAGGCGTGAGCCACCACGCCCAACTTTGTGGTATGCTGTACTGATTGTTCATGGCATTGTTGTATGTGGTTACCAGGGATTGAACCAGGGACCTTGTGCGTGCAAAGCAGGCACTGGAACCACTGAGCTAAATCTAGTTTCTCCTTTTTTAAAGGACATTCCAGAAGTACTATATAACTCTTATACTTACTTCTCATAAACCAGCATCTAGTCATATGGGAACATATGTCTCTGAAAGCAACTTTTGGCTGGATATATTTTTAATCCTAATATATCAAAGGGTCTGTTACTTAATAATAGATTTTCACACTGAGCCACACCCACCTATAAAAACAGACTGCAAAGCATTCAAGGTCAAAAAAGTTCATTCTTATACAATAAGTAATGGGCAAAAGTAGAAATCTTCATTTAAAAAATCAAGAATTTTCTATTTACTAGAAAACTTTAGTGTCAAGAATTTTATCAGGTAACTTATTTTGATGCTTCCAAAAATGATAACCTGGTTTTCTGCATTATGCTAAATGTAAGCAAATGCTATAAGCTCTATGGTAGCAGCTCTATAGCAAGCATCCAATATCTTGTGTCATACAGCCAATAGCATAAGGGTATTATTTCTATTTTATAAAGAAAGGAAACTATAGTTTAGAGATGTCCATGGCCAACACTGTGGGACTTGATAAATTTGAGATCCAGTGTTCTTTTCAAATTGTAGCCTGCCAGATAGGCTCTGGGTCATCGTTTCACCAAAGGTCAGAATGGATACACGTCTAACCAAGTAATAGCCTCTCACTACCTTCCTGGTGTGGTCTAAAAGTGCCAGAAGTTCCTTTTACTTCTCAAGCAGAGTCTGAGTCCCGGACGAATTGCATCAATAAACTGGTACAAGGCTCCATTTGCCCTTTCCCTCTCCTTTCAGTCACCTCTTTTATTTTTGCCTTGTAAACTTAAAGCATAGTTGTTCTTTTTCAAACTAAGTTTCTTTACAGTCCAGAGGTGGCATATCCAAAGTCTGCTGTGAGCTCTCTGGACACCCATCTTTCTGCAAGGTCATGATTCTTCATGATTTCACTTTAAATTTGCCCGTGGGTCCCTTCACCAGTCTGTAGTATACATCTCCCCTACAACAGCATTCTTTAAATTTCTACACACCAATCAGTCCATAGTGGTTATAGATTTCATCCCCTAATCTCCTAAGCAAGAATTATAGTTTTCTTTATTGAACCTTAAAGATCATTGGAACAACTCACCTACTTCTTTTTACATAGGATGCCTCTGAATTTAGCACATATTGAGAAGGTATATTATTATTATTATTATTATTTTTTTATTATCATTATTGGCAGGGGAAGGCAACATTGTGTTAAACTCTGGTCCTTAAGTATTCAACTCTGTACAGGATAGGTAAGACATAATAAATTCATTAGAGTTTTCAGTCACCTTTTTGTTCAGATCAGACTAGCCTTATTCCTAGCCCACAGTCACATCAAGTCAGCTGCATTCTGCCGGCTGTATCCAAGTTCCCAGGGTTTTCTGGAATTATTTTTCTACTTTGGCCCCTTGGTAAGACTCAAGGAACTCTGGATCACTACACCAAGCCTGTCTGCAGAGACAGCTGCCTCTCCAGAAAGCTGAATAGTAAAAGGCCAGGACCTTCCGGCTTCCATGGGCTCCATACCAAGAGTGGAGGATACAGGCTTTCCTTCTCTCCTCCACACTGCCAAGCACCTCCTAGAGATTCTAACTCCCCCCGCCAGGGAGGAGTCCAGAAAACATAGACTCAAAGTCCCTTCCTTCTCAAGAATGCCCCACTGCCTACTCTTTCCTCCATTCCCTCTACCCTGGGAAGCTTTTCTAGTCCCAAGATTGGAACTTGCAAGGTAAGAGTGACCCCATCTTTTCCTGGGAGCTTCACGGTCTCGGCTTTCAAAAATGTAAAAGGATCTATTGCTTCTCTACCACCATAACCTCTTACTGGGTATGAGTGTTACAAAAGCATCATGCTCTAGCCTTGACCTTGTCCCTCTAGGCCATCGGCTGCACTATCCCATGGGAACTGGTAAGAATGTGAATTTCCAGACTGCCACCTGTATTCACTGACTCCAGCTCTGGGAATGGCATCCAAATCACCCAAAATGATTTAAGGAACCTTCTAGGTGATTCCGATGCAAGTGCAAGCATAAGAAACACAGTACAAGCTTATCTTCTACAGTCAAAGTGGCTGAGCCTTCTGAGCTCAGTGATCAGGGCAAGTGGTTTAACATCTTCGTGCCTCAGTGACAACCTCTGTGAAATGAAGATGATATTGGTCTTTTGCTGTGATGGAGGATTTTGTAGGGAATTACTGGGCTAATATGTAAATAAAGTGCTAAGAATAGGACCTGGCATATAGTAAGCACTAAAAACATAAGCAATCCTTTTATTTTTATATCTTATGACTTAAACAAATTATAGGAAGGGTTGCTAAAACAGAAAATTCAGAGAAACAAGTGTCAGTTGCAGCTTCAAATATCTCAACCCAAAAAATTTGTAGGGAATAAAACTGCCTTCTTTCAATCACTTCAAATACCTCATAATTTACAACTTGAATGAGCTGACTTCCTTACTTTTTATTTAAAACTTAAGATTGCATGAAACCATACAAAAAAGATTTTCTAAAATAAATCATTCAATATTCTGGCCAAAACAATGGAACAATTATGTGGAAACTCATTTTGATATCCTGTCAAATACCATTTTATCTACCCACAAATGACTCACTAAAGCTTTTGTTTGCCAGTCTTATGCACTCAGCCATTGTGTGGAGAAATCATAAGATGGCAAAAAATTGGAAAGATTTTTAAAAACACAACTTATTTTTCTTCAGCAGGATTTGATCTATATTAACATAAGCTGACTGAGCTTAACAATTACATAAATTACCTGTTGAAAAATATCGCCCATTCATTTTCATGAGGTATATTTAATTCTTCAAGGAAACCAATGTCTCATTTGGTCTTTTAGGTAATCTACTAAACATTAGCTGTTTATTCCAGTTTTCAGGAAACACTGGCCTCCCTTGACTCATGAGCACAGCTCTGAAGAGTGAAGTTGGTTGGTCACAGAGTTGCCTTTGCAGAGCCATCAGGATGGCTGACAACCTGTCTGTGATTTAAAGGGGTGCTATCAGCCTTTTCGATGAAGTTTCTCCACAAGAATTGCTTCATTAGTGAACATCAGAGACAGTTGATAGCAGCAGGAACAATATTCAAGAGAGGAAAAAATGCTTATCTATATTATCTGTGTCTTCTAAATCCTCCAACCATCTGCTTCATTTGGCAGTTCCTGGTGGTGCTCAGAGTACAGAACAATCTAGTGCAAGAATGTTCTTGAAATAAGAGAAAAAAAAGATATGCTAGGGAGAAAGAGGTATCTTTTCCATGTGATATGAAGTTAATTGAAAATATTGGGGGATTTTGCTAACCTAAATTACACGTTTTTGGTATCATAAAATTGTAACACTGAAGTTAAAACAGACTATATGAAAGGAAAATACTTCATATTTTATATTGGAAGAAGCTTTATTTTTGAATCAACTCGTCTTTCATTCAGGTACAGTAACACAAAGCCAAACTGGTGATCCGTGTGCAACTTTAAACTCTTCTTAAAACATTGTGGATTTTTAAATCCTTAAATTTATAGACTTAATCTTTTCATAACAATGATAGATTTACATTTTCAAGGGACTCTCCTGACCATTGAGAATTTTGAAACTAAGACAGTTCTAGTCTTAATTATGTAAACATGATTTACCATGTAATAGAAGGACAAAGATTTATGCTGAGATGTTTGCTATAATTCTGATGGGTTTTCCTTTATATATTATTTGCTTCTTTTCTCTAACAGCTTTTATTATTCCCTTCTTGTATTTAATTAGTGGAACTGACTACTATATGCCTTGGGGTATTTTTTTTTAATCATAGCTAGCTGGAGCTCTACATCTCTAACTCATTTGTATGAAAGTTCTTTTTCCTTCCTTGGGAAGTTTTCTGCCATTACTTCTGTGAACAGTTTTTTTAACGTCATTTGTGCTCCTGCATTTTCACTGATTCCGATCAATCTTGTTATCCTTCTTTGCATCATCTAGCAGCAGCTGCTGGACTGACTTTTCATGGTCTCTTGCTTTTTTTTTAAGAAATCTTTCTTTTCATGACCAATAACTGCAATATTGTCTTTTATACCTTTTATTCTGTCCTCACATTGATTCATTCTGCTGCCTATATTTTCAATAGAACTTTTAATATGCTGAACATCTGAATGAATGTTTAATGGATTTTACTTATTATCTATGTTGGACTTTTATGTTTTCCATCATTTTCCTAAACTCCTCTACTTTTTTACTCTGTGTTTTCTCTAGGTTCACTAATCATGCCTTTCATTATGGTTATCATCTCTGAAGTTACCTGAGAAATTTGCGATTTGATTTTTTTTCTAGAACCTCATCCATTTTGCCATGCTACTTCTGCTATCATCACTTCAGAGAGCCCAGATGAGCTGTCCTGGGACTGTTCCACCTCATCGCCTTCTTGATTTGTCTTTCACAAGCTGGAAGTCTGAGGTTGCACCTTGCTTCCATGTCTTCTCATTTTGGATTTTTTGTTTTGTTTTGTTTCAGTTTAATGCCTATATGATGCTCGTAAATTGTATGTGTAGGGATCTTTATTGCTAGTATCCAGAACCCTTAGGAAATGACCACTTCTCAGAGATGTCTTCCAAGAATAGCCGGATTTTGGATTTTGAGTCTGTTGGAAAAATCCTACCTCTTTGATTTATTGGAGATAAGAAACTGCTGTCTATTTTGCCTGCCCTCTCATTCTTTGGTGCTGCCCCCATGGGATTGTTTCTGACCCTCAGGCAATCTCACCCTTGATACACAGAGAAGAACAACTGATTAAAACACCTGTGTCACTTTGTCTGAAGTAATACAATCAGTAATAAAATAGCATCAAACATACCCTATAAAATGACAAGCAGTAGTAACTATTAATTTGCCACCTTTAACTGTATGAACAGAATTTGTAGATATATAGCCAAATCTAAAATGAACTAAAAACTTCAGTACAGCAAATATCCCCCTCAATGTGGTGATTTTATCCTTAGAAGAGAAAAATTAAAAGGAGTTAGGGGAAAAAAATAGAGAAATGGAATAAGAGAAAGGATTAGAAGCAAGGCCAGAGGACAAAGAAGTTCACACAAACTTTGGGAACGGTGAAGAAGGCATGACAGCAGGAAGGAAACAACAGAAACAAGAACAGAACAAAACTAGCAAAAAAACTAGAAGAAATGTTTTCACTCACATAAAAGCAAGATCAAGAAACAGAGAAAATAAGTAAATTAAAAAAGAAAACGAGAAAAGAACAGCAGAAAAAAATATCCACTTCAGGGCATGTTTCTGATGTCAGAGGGGCTGACAGAGCTGAGATCCATCTGGATTGATCCCAACAACCTGGCAGTAGGTTTATGGCAGTGTGGATAATCCCAGCAGACCTGGGCCTTTAGTTCCACTGAACTTCAATCTGCTTCTGGTTTCTGGCTGTGGGGCTATGACTTGATTATTCAGCCCACAGCACTCCTGGGGACTCCAGCCAACTTGAACTCACAGCTTCCTGCCCTCCTGCTTGTTTAAACTTGGTTGTTTAAACCCTGACACTTAGGGCCACTCCATGCAGCCAACTCACAGTTGCTCTGAGTTCTAATTTCTGTTGGCTCCTTTCCAAAATGGCTACCAGCCTCTCACCCTCTCACGGGGAGCATCTGAACTCAAATAACTCATCAGTCACTGCAGTCCACAGAATTCACTGTTGAGTTACATTGGTGTGTTTCCCTGTGAGGCCTCTTGGGCTGCCAGTAGTCAACACCCTTCAGCATGTTCAATCCATTCCTCCCACAGTGAGTCAGGGCTCAGGGTAAAAGTCCTGCTTGCCTTCTTTGTGTTAGGGACCCTCTCTTCACTGTTTTCATGTCTCTAATTCTCCCTTCAGATCCTTGCTGGGACCTTGGGACCCACTTCCTTCCTCTCTCTTTTCCCCACATCACTATAGTACAGCATCTGGATTCCAAATACTGCAAAGGCTATTTCTCTGCTGCTCACCTATTATGGTTATTGTTTAGATGTCCCCCAAAGCCTCATGCAGATGAAGTGGTACTTTCTTTTCACAGCTTAATCTGCAAGGTGTGATGCTGGGATTAAAGGTGTCTAATTACTAAATCACTACACTAACTGGGTTTAGTACTGCCTTAATCCCAGTAGTCTGGGTGGGATAAAATAGGCAGAAAGTATTAAGAACTCTCTCTGTCTCTTGTTGCCTATGTAAACTTGTCTGCATCATGTTGCTTCTCCATGGCAATGACTGTTTACTCTCCTTGCCTTGGAGCCAACTAATTCATGGACTGAAACCTATATGAACTATGCACCAAATAAACTCCTTTCTATTTTAACTTTGGGTGTCACAGTGATAAAGGATAAGTAACACAGAAATTTGGGACAAGAAAAATAGGGTAGTTACTGTGACACTGCCTGGCCATGTGGCTCAAGAGACTTTGGAATTGGCCAGTGTGAAGGGGAAGAGTTAGGAAGATTGGGAGAGGTTGGCTACACAAGCAGAGCTGGAACACCTTCAGTTTTCTGTATGGGAGATTCTTATCAGAGCTCAGAACACTGGAAAGCTGGTAAAGACCAGGCTTGACAAGTTTCTGCTAGGAAGAAAAACGGCAGATGATGTGTATAATGGCTTGGCAGAAAGATGGTCTGCATTATTTTGTGTCAAGAGAATTTGCATGAGACTGAGATGAGGGATGGTGAACTAATTAATCTTGCAGAAGAAATTTTCTGCAATTTAATATTGATGCAGTGGCATGACTATTTTGGTTTTTTTTTATTCAGATCTATGTTGAGAATCAAGAGCAAGAGACCAGCAGAATTATCTAAAATGTTTTGAGATTGCCCAAAAAGGAAGATCTAGTAAATCTGTAGGTTGCAAAGATAGAACAGAGAGAATCTTGATTGCTAAGAAGGAACAGGCAGATAGAAAAGATAGCCTGACACCATTACAGAAAGCAGCAGGACTCAACTCCTTACAGTGTCAGAGATGTAAAGGTGAGAGATTTTGATTTGAAAAGGAAGCCCCAGAGCTTCTTGTTCCAGAGTGGCAGTGGGCTAGGGAAGCTTTTCCAAAATGGCAGCCTAGGGAAGTTGCTCCTCAGGATTGGGTTCAGAGTGCTCAGTGACCTAGGCACTCGACCCCTACAGCCAAGAGAGAGGTGAAGCCTGGCTACTCCTGCTCCAACTGGCAGCAGACCTGGGCATCATCCACACAGTGCTGGTTTTAGGTTCATGCAGAATGCAAGACTTGTGGGTCAGGAAGGCTTCCAGACAGATTTCAAAAGTAAGTCCTCGGAGCCAAGCAGTGTGCCCCTGACAAGGCAGTGTGTGAAAATGTGAGAGTGAAGCCAAAGGTACAGTGGAGACCTAAACATTTGGAGAAGGCAGGAGCACGGATCATCTGAAGAAAACTGCAAGGGAACAGAGCCAGCCTAAGAAGGAACCCAAGAGAGCTACAAAACTCCTCAGTGCCACAGGGACAGAGCCACCCATCCCATTTGAAGTTTACAATTTGCCACAGATTGTCTCAGCTGCTACATGTGGAATTATAGGAGTTTACGTTTGCCCTGGTGGATTTGGGATTTACTTTAGTTCCATTTCTTTGTGGCCACTTATTTGTACCTTTTGGAATGGTAGTATCCAGCTTGTGCCACTGAATACCGTAAGAGTTTAACTTCCTTTTCATGCAGGGACTTACAGCTAAGAATTTGCCTTTAATCTCAGAAGAGGCTTTGTACTTGGACTTTTCAGCAATGCTAAAACTATTAGGACTCTTAGAGATGGACTAAATGCTTATTTGCATAAAAGGATATGCATGAATCTTTCGGGTTTCAGGGGCAGAACATTAGGGTTTGTATTTAGATGCTCTCCCAAAGCCTCATACAGATGAGGTAGGACTTTCTTTTTCACAGATAGATGAATCTGGAACGTGTGATGCTGGGATTAAGGGGGTGTGGTTTCTAACTAAACCACTACACTGAGAGGTTTAGCTCCGCCCTACCCTACATGGCATGGCTATTTTGAGTAGTCTGAGTACCTGAGTAGTCTGCATGGGATAAAAAAGGCAGAGAGAAATGGAGAACTCTCTCTCCCTTGTACTGTTTCTCCCTTGTTGCCTTTGTGACCTCATCTGCATCACATTGTTTCTCCTCTGCAATGACTGTTAACTATCCCTGCTTTGGCTCCAGCTGATTATGAACTGAAAGGTCTATGAATTGTAGGCGAAATAAATGCCTGACCTTTTAACTTTGAGCATTGGATATTTTGTCTCAGCAGTGAGCAAAAAGTAACTAACACATCACCCTTCCACCATCTTCCCGTAATAACCCAGTGAGGTAATTTCTGCCAGAATCCCTGTTTATACTTCAAAGAACTGAAACATTGAGAGGTTGGTCAGTTGCCCAAGGTCAAATGGAGAATGTCAAAGTAAAGATTTAAACAAAAACTTGTCTGAGTCTAAAGCCCATTCCCTTCACTGTTTGTTCTTGAGCAGGGGAATTACATGATCAAGCAATTATTTTGGAAGATTAATTTAGCAAGGCAGAGAGCATGCTCTGTCTTTGTCCTGGCCCACAGCACTAGCAGGAATACTTAACTACCATTTCTTTTATTCATTTAGCGATTTATGGGAAGGTTGTTTCATACATCTTGGTCTTAAAATCCTCATTTCACACATCTTTTGGCTTCAATCTTTTTATTTTTTTAAATTTAAATCATGAGCTGTGATCTGATCACTGTCTTAGTCTCAGGCTCTCCCTGTATCCCCTCATTTTCTCTGAGGGAAGCAAATTTCTCTTTCAGTGACATTATGGTTTTCCTAAGGCCACGGGCAAAGAGAAGAAGCTGTTACCCTTCAGGCTAATTGCTAAAGTAGACACGAGGCGGGTGCAGGATGTAATTACAAACAATAGCAAACAAAACTTCCTTCATCACTTAATGCTGAAATGTATCCGTTCAACTAATTAGTTTTGGGGGGCTGCTAATAAATCCTAATATTTCTCAAAGAGAATTGGTTTGTAATTTAATTTATATTAAGCTGTTACTGAAGTTTATGCTAATTAAATCTGGGCTGCCGTAGCAATTAATCCTAGGAATAAGCTGAAAAATGTAAATAATGTAATAAAGTATCTCTGCATGTCCCCTCAGAAGCAACAACCAGCAGGGGTGTAGGGTGCTCCCAATACTGTTTGTGGAAAGCTAAAGGGGAAAGTGTTTCTGGTCCTCTTAGAAGAGAACATTTGCTATTTAATAAGCAGAGCTACACTGTCTTCTGCCCGTCTTTCCTCTGGAGAATGCATTTCCATTGTAAATGCTGAAGGTTAGCTCTGGAGGTGCCTTCTGTGAACAGTGACTTGTCAAGGCCCACCTTGGAGGAAGATGAACGAATCAACATGGAGGCACAAGGAAATCTCTAAGGACGATGCCAGGCTTGCAACTGCAGTCCAAGTACGCGCATTTCTTTCTTAGGTATGTCACATTGTTTTCTGTTCTTCATGCAGGGGAAAGCCCCATTCACGCTCTGAATTCCCCTCTCTTCTATTACCACTACCTGCATTTGGAAAGGTAGAAGATGAGCTCAGCAGTAGCCGAAAGGGAGCTCTGGGTGCACTTTTCTCACACAGACTGTCTACAATGCTCTCTCTCACTCTCTCTCTCTCTCTCTCTCTCTCTCTCTCTCACTCTCTCTCTCTCTATCTCTGTCTCTCTCTCTCCATATAGATATATATTTTTTAAATATGTTTCTAACAAAACAATTATCCTCTGTACCCAGACTTCAGGGCCTTGCAGCAAATGAATGCTAACACTCCTGCCTCTGCCTGGCTTCGGTGCTACTACGGGTCTAATGAACATCCTTCTGAGTACAGAGGGAACAGGCCACTGGTGATACAATGAGAGCAAGACCTGGGCTTCCACTGACAGCTCCATCATCCAAAGAAGTGGCCTTGCGCCTAAGATGCACAGCTGTATCAGCCAGACAAGGGTAGGACACGTTCCTACTTTTCCAACCTAAAATGCCCTCGTGTCCCCTCGCACTCCCTGGATGGGTTCACTGATGAGTTTGCAGCTGACGGGCTGCTAGAAGGTAGGGCCTCACTGGAGGAAGTAGGTCATGAGAGTATAACTTTGGTGACTACAATAAACTCTCAAATTATGACCTGCCTGACACACAAACAACATGTTGTGACCAGAATTTTACTTTCAACTAAAATTAAACCTAAATCCTGGCCACTTGTGCTTCCAGATGACCTCAGATACAAATTAACCCATAAAGATTTCTGGAAGGGACACTACAACATCCATTCCTGTGTAAGGTTAATTGAGGAATCTTGGCCCAATATTTTTCTAAGTACACTGAGATCCGCCTGTGTACAGGAGAGAGACTGTGAAGGCTGCATAGAGGAACCTGAGCCTTTAATGGATCAACCTGAGTCAAAACCAGCCCTCATGAATGAATTGAGTGTCCTAGGTCCAGGGTCCACTGTATACCTGGTCCCTGTCCCCTTCCTTCTACTCTGGCTCTATCCCTGCTCTCTGATTCCTGGATGCTATAAAGTAAGCAGCTTTTCTCCAACATGTCTTTCTCCCATGGAGCCACCAAACTGTGGCCTGAAACCGTTTCAACCATGAGGCAAAATAAAGCCCTTCTTTCATTTGTGGGTGGGAAGTGTTTTAACCCAGAAACAGGAAAGCTGAACAACACATAAAATACGATGCTATTTCTTAAATATTTAATGGATGTGTTGAGTGTTTATAACGCACTAAGAAGCCCTTTAGCCATACTAAGTTTTATTTATGCCTTGTTTCATTGAATTTTGCCCAGAAGGTATGGTTTTTGTCCCCGTTTAAAAGAGGGAAATTGAAGTCAGAAAGAATAAGTCACTCAGCTACTAGGGAGTTCAGCTGAGATTGAAACCAGGTAAATTCAACTCTAAAGCTCATTTCTCATCCTCCAGGTGGTATTGTCTCTTCATGAGACTAGCACTTTACACTGACACTATTTAATACGGTGGGCCTGCGATCTACAGAAAAATCCGAAAGTATATGTGAATGTTTGAGCTTAAATTTGGTTCCAAAGTTTTAAATTATGCCAAAGGATTGGGAATGTAACACTATATCCCTTTTGAATTGTTCAACTGTTCCATCTGTGGGTTTTGATATAACAAGAGGATCCAATGGATGGAGGTTTCTGAACTCATATCTGGCATCATTAGGTTTTATATTCTCTACAAGTTCTACACTATGAAATTTTGAATCTGATACATGAGGTTGTGTGAGGGTCTTCGCTCATTAAGCTGAAGCTGGTTCCAAGTAGGCCAAGACTCTGCAGTGTATATCTAATGAGAAAAACATTTGCTAGCATTGACCCATCACTAAAAGCTCTTTCATCACCCTCTTGATTAACAACAGGCATTAGGTTTGTTTCACTCAAAGTCAAACTCTTGAACATGGCCACCAATAACACAGTCATGCTTCCAAAGCGGAAAATGCTGCACAGTTATTATATTACTTTATGTTAAGTTACATTATATATTTTCCTTGTTAAAGAGTATATTAGCATTTAAAATATAGGAATGAAAGGTATAAGGATTATGTAAATGTATATACATATATATTCACCAGCTAAAATAATTAACACAAGTGACCAGAGAGCCAACACTGTAAAACTCAGTGTTGGAAGTGGGAAATATAAAACTTTATATCATCATAATTTGTGACATCTACACTATTTAGTAGTGTTTGGAGAGTTACCTGGAATCAGCCAGATGCAGCATGTATTTGGGGTTCTAAAATACCCCATTTTCTTCCTCACATTTCTCATTTCTCTAAAATAATTATACAAACTATACTGCAAAGCCCAGAAGGGAAATTCAACTTTTATGAAGCAAACATGAAAAACCTTACACAAGAAAAAAATATGTTTAGATGACTTTCTCCTCTGTTTCCCTGGTTTCTCATCTATTTTAATTAAAATTCTCCAGTTAGGGGACAAGTAATTTCATATCCTAAGAAACATAAACAAAATTTTACCCTTTCAAAATGTTTTCTGGTCTTCACTGAATTATTTCTTGGAAATCAAAAAAGAAAGCCCTTTTATAAAATTATTTAAAGTAAAATGAAACAAGCTGAATGATTTTAAGATGAACATTCTACCCTTGAAATTATTCTTATATATTGTAATATATCATGCATGTCATTTTACTTACATTCACACACACACACACACACACACACACATACATGTATACTTTATTTATTGGTGACATGGCTCCAACTAGAAGGCTTCTTTCCTGTCTTGTTGACTAGTTATGGTCAGTATTAGGAAGCACCATTTCTATAAGGTTCTATTATCTTTCTTTATTTCAGTTCTAAATCCATTATATTATAGCTTCTGACATATAAAGAATATGCAAACACATTTCATATCCTTTAGCTATTTTTGGGTTTAGAATAAATCAAAAAAGCCATAATAGGCCCAGGGATTAGCTCGGGGGACCATGCTTGCCTTGCAAGCACAAGGTCATGAGTTCAATTCCCAGTACCAGCCAAAAGAAAAAGAAAGACATAATATTCTAAATAAAACAAAATGGCTTAAACAATTCATGTGTCACAAATCCATTATTGCCACTAAAACATTCAGTAAAAGTTATTTTTTCATTATATTATTGCAACATTAACATAAAAATAATCCTTTATATCTATTTATGACATATGATTTCTATATAGTTACTAACAAAAATTATATGACATATAGCAGCCTCAGCATTTTGCAGACATTCTTAGAAATTTACACACAAATAGCATTAGCTGTTTTTTTTTCTCAGTACCAGGCATCAAACTCAGGATCTTGAACCTGCCAGGCAGGCACAGGGCCCCTGAGCTACATCTCCAGTCCCTACTTGCTCTTTTTTTTTTTTTTTTTTTTTTGAGACAGGGTCTTGCTTTGTAGTTCAGGCTGGCCCTGAGCTCACTATGGAGCCCAGGCAAGCCTCAAACTCAGCAATCCTCCTGCCTCTGCCTCCCGAGTGCTGGGATGACAGGCGTGAGCCACCACACCTGGCACTGTGGTATGCGGTATTGATTGCTGGTGGGCATGAGTCTCCACACCCAGCATTGTATGTGGTTACCAGGGATTGAACTCAGGACCTCGCACTTGCGAGGCAGGCGCAGGAACCACTGAGCTAACCCTCCGGCCCTGCTCTTCTTTTTTAACACATCCAAAAAAGCATTTCTTTTGTTTTTTATAAATGCCTTGTGAGAGTTGAAGATCCAGCACTATACCTGGTTTACAAGTGAGAAAACCCAATGTAATAAGAATTTGCTTAGTTCTACAGCCAAGCAGAAAATCCTGGACTGATCTGACATCCTGTGCAGTTATCTTTCTAATGTACCACAGAAATACTTTTATTGTTCTTTAGCTTAAGAAAAGCACAAAGATGCTTACTGTGAGCAAATAATGGTTTTGAATTTCATATACAAATGTGGGAATATAAGTCTTCCATAACTTCATAAATCTAAGTATACTGTTATGGTTTAAAGGTAAAGGGTCACCCAAAGACTCATTATTGGGGACTTAGTCCCCACTGAAACAATAGTTGGAAGTGGGGCCTAGAGAGGTGACCAGATCATAGGACACTAGCCTGACTGATGGTTTAATCCACTGATTAATTTATAGCTGAATGGAAGGACTATGAGGTGATAGATGCCAGTTGGTAGAAGTAAATCTATCACTGGAGGCCTGCTGTTGAAAGATACTTTTTATCCTTGACTCCTTTACTATTCCTCTATCTCTCTCTGTCTCTGTCACTGTCTCTGTCTTGATCTCTTTTTCTGTCTCTCTGTCTCTCTCCCCCACTCTCCACTCCAGCTGCCATGAGGGAAGCAGCTTTCCTCCGCTCTTCCCCACACCTTTGCCCTGTGATGTTCTACTTCAACTTGGGCCAAAATAATGTATTCAACCAACCAGGACTGAAACTTCTGAAAACCTGAGCCAAAATAAAGCATTTTTCATTAAGTTTTTCAGAGATAAAAAGTCAACACAACTCTTAATACTTACAATAATTATGATGGGATATTTATGCTTTAGTTTAGTTTTATGTACCTTATAGAGCAAGAGTCAGAAAACAGTAACTTACTGGCCAAATCTGATCTGCCATTTTGTTATTTTGGTTTGTTTATTTTTACTTGTTTGTTTTTAATAGAATGAGGGGTTGTAATAATTTTCACATTTTAAAGTAACAAAAAAATCCAAACCAAAATAATATTTCATTATAAGTGAAAAGGACATGAAATTCAAATTTCAAGTCCACAACATTTATTGAAACTAGCCATGCTCATTCATTTACATATTGCTTTTGGTTTTGCTACTAATTAAAGTAATGAAACAGAGATCACATGACCTAAAGCCTAAAATACTTATCTGACCTTTGATGTGACATATCTGCACTCATTATTCAATATATACTTTTATTCCTATAAAATTATATTTTACAGAAATGAGTCATGGCTCATTGTCCACACTTGGAGCACACTTCCAGGCACCACATACAGTATTTCTGTCATTGTAAAGAGGTGAAGTAAACTTTCTAGGGATATGATTATCTTACTAAGAATCATAGGAAATTCTACAGATGTAGGAATCTTATGTTGGGGAACTTAAAAAGTCCTAAAACAAGACTTATGCTATAAGAAGAGAATTACAGAATGGGGCAGAATAGAAACACATGGATTATTTTTCCCTATATTACACATGTTCTTGTATTTTTATTATGCACTAACATTTTATTTAAGTCCCTTGAAAGGTGGCTAGTATCCATTTTAAAATTACAGTTTGGCAGATACAGAGGTATAAGAAAATACTTTTTTATCATGTGGTTTTGCTTCTGCCACCGGCTTTGGGGTTTGTTTGTTTGTGTGTGTGTTTGTTAGTTTAGGGATAGTGGTTGCCAGAAGCCTGGAAGGTTAAGGAGTGTGGGGAATGGAGAAAAGATTATTGTGAGGTGCAAAAGAAGAGGAGGAATAACTACATGTTGATATTCCACAGCATAGCAGGATAAATGTGACTCACAAAAATGAGTTGTATTTCAAAAATAGCCAGTAGAAAAGATTTCAAATGTTCCCACTACAAACCAACAATAAATGCACTATCCCAGATCTAATCACTTCATACTGCACACATGTCCTGAGATATCACTGCACCCTATGCACGTTGTGATCAAAATCCATGGTAAAATGCTACAATGAAAGACACATCAGCATGAATCCCTCTCAAAATACTCTCCCTCACTTCAAACATACTTATCCTATTGTCCTTGCCACATCCCACAGCAGGTCTAGAAGTCCTCTTTCTTGAGTGTCTTTGGTGGCTCTGTCACGCAGCCTGGAAGTTCTGCGTCTATTCAGAATATCTATGTTCATGATCATCTGGACTTCAGAGGAGAGCCAGAAGTTGCATAGTCCCAACTATGGTGAATAAGGTAAATCAAATACACTGCACTGTTTTTACTTGACAGAAATTGCCACCAATGTTTGGAGTCAGTTCAGGCTGTTGAGGCTGCCATAAGAAGTGGAGGACTTCCAGAATTGCTTCAGAAAGTGGCAAGAGCAATGGAATTGATGTGTTTGAAGCAAGAGGGAATATTTGGGAGGGTGAATGACAATGTGACTTCTATTACAATAAATTTGTATCTTTATTTAAATAGTCGCTGTATTTTTATTATGTACAAATCAAGACTTTTTTTAATTTAGGAAATTTTAACATGGGGCACCTGGGAATTTCTCAGTCTTTGAAGTAGCAACATTGAAATACTTTCCCGAGGCACAGCACAGAAGTTCTCCTAATCCCCACCCTCTACGAAAGAATGTCTGCAGGGAAAGAAATTCCCACTTCTCTTTCTTCAAAGCTATTAAAACTACACAGTATCTAAGTCACTCCATAGACTCTGGGTCCAATTACCTTTGGACATGAGCCCACTGCAAGTCACGGCACATAACAGAATAGAAATTTCAGGCTGTAGCCTCAAACTTCTGACCCAGTCTGTGAAAGAGACCAACACACCTGTGAAAGACAGGATGGCAAGCTGCCATGTTTGCAATAGTCAGAAGTTCAGTGTCATGGAAAAGACTTCTGTCCCTAGTGCTGAGATAATGAGCTTGTTCCTTCTTGATGATTTATGGGATGCAGATGAGAAACTGGCTGATTGAGGCTTTGGAAGATGAAAGTTTTCCGCTCTTGGCGGTAGTACCTGTACCCTGGAGAATGTGCCGTAACTGCTCCAGCCCCATTACTGCCGTCAGAAATGGTAGAATAACAAATGATGCCAGGTGAGTATAAATAGTCCTCATTTCACTCAATTTGCTACCTGCAATAAGGCTGGAAAATACCCCAAACTCCTCTGCAAAACCAAAGCCTGTTTCTCTGATGTACACTTGCTGATATGCTCTGGGGTCTTGCTAGTGCTGGGCAAACAGATGGTCCTTAAATTTCTATCCCCAGTTCAGTCTTTACCTTATTTTCCCATATTTAGGCTTCTCTATTTGTTAGGTATAAACTTTAACTTTTCTTCTATATGTTTACTGTATCTCAATAAATAAAAGTGGCTACAATGTGAATTTTCAGACAGCTACTATATACCTGAGGTTAGAAAGTGTCATCTGTGATGTAGATATCACTTGATATAAGCCATAAATAATTCTTCCTGTCCAGTACGGTAACCACCAGCCACACGGAGCTTTATAATTAAAATTAAATTTTAAATTGACTTCTCCATTCACACTTGCTTATTTCAACGGTCATGTCCACATGTCGTTATTGTTAGGGTAAACCAAGGCACAGCTGAGCCCACCAGAGCAGGCAAAAAACGAAGCAACAGCCGGGCGTGGTGACTCACACCTGTAATCCCAGCACTCAGGAGACAGAGACAGGAGGATTGCTGAGTTCGAGGCTTGCCTGGGCTACATAGTGTGCTCAGGGCCAGCCTGAACTACAAAGCGAGACCCTGTCTCAAAAATAAATAAATAAAATAAAATAAAACAAAGCAACAAGCACCGTTTTGTTTTCAACCTGAGTGCAACCTCCTCAAGGATGACAAAGCTGCTGCCCCTGGGGTTTGGGGGAGAGGAAACTATAAGGAAATTGGGGAACAGGAGGGGCAGTGCCAGGAAAAGTGGAAAGTCTTGCCCCGGGTGGAGGAGTCTCGTCCTGGGACAGAAGAAGGCTAGTGTCTCCAGGGGTGTCTGGACCTGCAGGGGCTGCCGCATGGGACAGGATGCTTATCTCGAAGCCAGGCCTTGGCTTCCGGTTATCCTTTGCACCATGCCTGACGCATAACTGCACTGCCTGGGAAGTTTTCCTCTTCTGGTAGGCTGGGGGTCTAACACTCACTGGCCATGGAATTCAACGGTCCCGACTTCAACTACTTGCATTGACTTCAACGACTCCCATCCTCACAGAAAGCTCAGCTGGACTATCCTGCTCCACACTTTAACGCGCACAAGTGAAATGTTTGCCTAATTCCATTCTTGTTCTCTATGAACATTCATAATCCAGAAAAAGTTTTTGACTTTCGGTGGTAAAGCATAAAAAAGGCAGTAAAGTAAAAAAAAAAAAAAAAGAGTAAAGCATAGAAAAAATAAAATTTCTTTGAGTATCTGCCACTTGCTAAGCATAGGTTCCTATTTCACCCGAATAACTAACTTAATTCTCTTCCAATAGTCTTTTCTCTGAGATCGACTCTCTCTGAGGCCCCTGATACAGAACATTCCACGATCATCTCTTTATTAATTTGATTCTCATAAGCAGTTACTAATACACATACAACACCCTTACAACTGTTTCAGTTGTTTTTTCCTCATAATGCCTCTAGGAGTCCTATATTCTCAAGCCTTGCTCACTTTGCTTTTTCTGGGAATTTTCATGGTTCCTTCTCTTAGAATAAATGTAGCTCATTTGTCATTTTCCTCCAGTTTCTCCTTAACAATTCACAATGATTCTCAACCTGTCTTCTCCCCATCACAACACTCACTTGCTCCCACACTGCCAAAATTGTAAGGAAATTCTACATACCCCCACTACTTTTCATAGTACCATTTGGAAATTCAGAATTTACATATATTAAAATGCAATCCCTGTACATCATTGCCCCCAAGAAACTCTAGTTGTCTTATTTGAACACTAAAATACATTGAAGACTGTGAAACTCAGAGATACACAGTATTTCATTAGATGTACGTTGAATCCCGCATGCAAATTTAATGCAAAGCCAACTAAAAAGAGTGCAGGATGGAAGAAAGTTGCAAATTATTTGACACTCCTCCCACTCAGAGAGGGAATGTACTTCTTTTTCCTTTGGATCTTATGGCCTGTAGTTACTTTAATGATACAGGTTGATGGTAGAGACGCCATGCCAGTTCCAGACTTGTTCTTTAACTGAATGGGTAGCTCACTCCTTACCCTCCTGGTAGCTGAGGACAAGCCGTGTAAGAATTCTGATAACGGGCAAAGGAGACCATGTGGAAGAATCCTGTACTACATGAAGGAACAGCTGGATCTTCCACATATCCACAGTTTCCAGGAAGCAAAAGTGAAAGGCTCTTTCCTACTCCAATAGCCCAGCCACAAAGTGCGTATCTACCCCGTGGAGCAGAACAATAGCTCAGACAATTCCTGCCAAATTCCTACTCCAAGACAGCATGCATGAGAAGGCAAATTAGGTTTGCTTAAGGTCTTAAGTGTTGGCATAGTTTCCTGTGTAATAATAGATAAACAAAGCTCAGTATAACAGAGTAGCTGGTAAAACTGGCTACTTGATTTGACATGTTTCAATAGGATCCTGTAATAGAACCATAAGAAGATCAAAAATATCCAGACCTGCTGGGCGTGGTGTCGCATGCCTGTAATCCCAGCACTCGGGAGGCAGAGACAGGAAGATTGCTGAGTTCGAGGCTTGCCTGGACTACATAGTGAGCTCAGAGCCAGCCTGAACTACAAAGTGAGACCCTGTCTCAAAAAAAAAAAAAAGAAAAACATCCAGACCAATAATATGCAGAAACTTAGTCATAGAAGCACATGATGCTGTCAGACAAACCAAAATCACGTAAGCAGGAAAGGGAAGAAAACAGTCCCCTGAATGTGAAAATTTTATCAAAATTTTACCTACATGCTATTCAAATTTGATAAAGTAATTCTTTACTGATATTTAAATTAACTTTTTCATCTCCCCAATCAGCTGCAAGTTTTCAACCATCAGGAATCTCTTAACTATATGTGCCCTAGGATCTAGAGAAAATATTATAAGGGACTCATGACAGGTTGCAGTTTACAATCCAAGGCTACTACTGTCCAGTGCTATAGTTTCAGGGATCCTGATGCCATGTATCTCAGTTTTATTATCTATAAAATAATGAAACTAGTATGGTAACTACTTCATTCGATCCTAAAAACTGAAGGACAAAATATGTGTTTGATCAATGAAAACATCTACTGCTTGATGATCCCAAGTCCAGCCACATGGACTTAAAAGACCAAATGAATGTACCATTTACACACTGCAGATTAGCTGACTTCAGAGACCACACCAAATAGGATCCGCAAGGCCAACCTTCCTAGATGAGTGTATTTTGATGCTAACAGGAGATCTGCAACCCACTGCTCATCCAGCTTCATCCACCTCATAAGGACTGTGACCCCCAAACTGCTAAAGAACGTGGGGCCATTGTGGAAGAGATGACGAGAAGAGCCCTTGAATCCTCAGCAATATTCTGCTTGAAATCCCTACAGTGGCCTCTGTTGGCCCATGAAGTGCTTTCCAACGGTTGCAAAAAGTGCAAATACAGTTCAGAGACCAGAAGTTCTATTAGAAAGGGAACCAAGAAAAATGGTGAAACAATACCGGATCCCAAGCAACATGGATGAGGTTCTACAACACCAGAAATGGCTTTCAGTGGACACGTAGTGGGCATGCAGCTGTTCAGTTCCTGTGGTCTTCCAGAGAGCCCCGGCCGCAGCTACATGGAGTCTACAGAGAGGGGCCCTCGGGGTCTTGGCCAGTTCCACAGAATGTCAAGCAGAGGCCTGACAGCCAACCACGAGGGATAAACTGTTGGCACGAGAAGAAATAGAGGTACCAGAGGAGTAGAGCCCACGGGGAGTGAGCGAGGCACAGTAAATAAAAAGATACACTCCGGGGCCAAAGGGTTAGCTCAGTGGTTCCAGTGCCTGCCTCGCAAGTGCAAGGTCCTGAGTTCAATCCCCGGTAACCACATACAATGCTGGGCATGGAGACTCACGCCCACCAGCAATCAATACCACATAGCACAGTGCTGGGCGTGGTGGCTCACGCCTGTAATCCCAGCACTCAGGAGGCAGAGGCAGGAGGACTGTGGAGTTGGAGGCTTGCCTGGGCTACATAGTGAGCTCAGAGCCAGCCTGAACTACAAAAGCGAGACCCTGTCTCAAAAAAAAAAAAAAAAAGATACACTCCGGAATCCACACACCCACGTTGGTGTCCCAATTCCACTGCTGCGTTGTTCTTTATCTTTTATTATTTTTTTCTTACCCCAGGTTTACTTTGAGAAATACCACAGAAAGACACCAACTCTGTGCAGATGGCAGCTCAGGGTCACAGCTGTCTCCTGACCTCAAATCAGCCTTCAATATGAAGCGTTTGTGGGGGGCTGGGCACCTCTAAGAGTCTGAGTTGACTGAAGGGGCAGCCTGAGCCTGGGCTGTGATTCAAGCCCTGTTCTTGGGCTTTGCCTGACAGAGGCCGAGGCCCTCTGCACTGTGGGCTGGAGGACACTTCCCGAGTGTGCGCCAGAGGATGGAGGGCAGTCCGTGCTGCTTGCTGGGGACACCCTTTGGGAACCTGAACTTAACCTCCCCATGCACGTCTTCACAGTCCCCTCATTATTTGCCTACATCTTCAGCCACTTCTGCCTCTCAGAGGCTTGTGTGTCCCTCTGGTACTGGGCATCACCCCTTTGAAAGGTCCATCTCTTTATGACTTGGATTTCTTGATGCCATTTTTGTACCATTTTCCAAACAAACCCGTGTGGTATGTGGCTCGAATTGGAATCCTCCCCACCATCACAGCTCCTGAGAGGCATCCAGTACCAGAAGAGGACGGACTCCTTAACTTCTTGTATGAACTACTTCAACTCTTTGGACCCGTTTCCTGTGTGCAAATTGGGCATAAAAACAGCAAATGCTCCTGAACTCTATGAGGACTGTCACGAAAACCCAACGAGGTACTTCAGTACACCTTACCCCATGATTACCCTACCCCATGATTACTGGATTAGCTTTTACCCTCTTTTTCTTTTCCCATTGCATACTGCCTAAAAAACAAAAAAATCTAAAAGTGTCCATTGGGAGGTGACTACATATGTACAAGTGTCTTTCTGTGCATAAACTACGTGGACTTCCTTTATTCTTCACTATTTCTTGCCTTCTACTAGAATGGAAGATTTAGGATGCCAGGTATATTTGTCTGTTTCATTTTTTTAATGGGCCCCCAAGTACTTGGAAGAGTGCCCGATGAATAGTTGGCACTCGATAAATATTTTTGGGAATATATAAATGGAAATAAAAGACCTGACTTATAGTAAACACTCGATGGCTACTACTGCTATTTTGTAACCCCTGCTGCTTAAATCCTGCCTGCCTTGCATTCCCAGAAGTTCAGTGTCCCATAATGCTGAGCTCATCCCTTTTGTATAGCATTTAGCCCATTATGTCTCATATTAGAATGTCTGTATTTATGTATCTTATTTCCTATACCGGAATAAAAGTGGAGCAATTAGATTATTAGGTTCACTGATTAAAGACCAGGTCAAACTCTGCACTGGTTTAGAGAATTGCCTTTTGAATCAGACCCATTCGAGTACCCAGTTCTGTCACTTACTGTGTACCCTTGGGCTAGTGACTATCACTGAGCTTAATCTGCCTCATCAGCTCAGAGAGCATTATAATTATTCTGGACCATAAATAATTCTGGACCAATAATAATTGTTTTGAGGATTAAGTAAGATACTGCTTTGAAAGTGCTCAGCATAGGATCTGATATGTAATGAACAAGAAATAAATGTCAGCATCATCATTTGCCTCGGTATTGGGCATAGTACTTTTGCATAAAACATCCTACTGAGTAAACAGCTCCAAAACTCATCTCACCTTTGAACTGAAACAGCCCAAGGGGTCTTTGCACAGTCCCCTTCACGTTCTCTGGCTCTGGCCTGCTTCACCCTCAGTCCCAGTCCTCCAGGCCAACCAAGTTCCGATTTCCCTAGAGAGCAACCCACATCACCCCTCACATCTTCCTGCTGCCACTGTGAGACCAGGCTGTCATTCTTACAGCAGACCACGGGGACTTCTGATGACTCTTCAGGTGCATTCTCCAGTCTGTCAAGCAACACAGGGAGTGATTAGATGCTAAGGACTTAGTGCATTTTAATGTTTGGTTCCTGGCCTGTGTTTATGCTTAGGGACAATAATTACAACAAAACGACCTTGAATAACAAACGAAGCTGTCAGACCAGCCCTTGCAAAATGCCTTGCATGGGTAGAAATTTAACTTGTGATTCTCCAACACACAGTGCAACACAAGTTAGCCGATTGTGCTTCTTTGTCAGAATTGAAAGGAAAAACATTCATTCCTTAATTTGGCTGTTTGTTCCTTGATTATTCATTGAACGTTAAGCTAAGACCTGAAAAAGGCTGAGTTGGTACCCTGGGCATGTGAGGCAAAAATTGTCATTTCTACTGACAGTAGCAACTTTCAGAGTGGTTGCTCAGGCTCAAAACTTTGGAATTATTATTGATTTTTTTCTTCCCAGTACCCCATGCACAATCCTCTGGCAATTCTTGTTGGCTCTATTTTTAAAATAGTACCATATTGAAATAAATTCTGTCACCTCCACAACTCCCACCTTCTTTCAAGCCTCCCATCCCAGGCCTGGTCCACTGTGAGCACCTCCTCCGCGGGCCATTCTGCTGCTACTCTCCCTTCTGGATGTTCTCAACTCTAAATTCAAAGTGATATTTTTAAAATAAAAAAAAGCACATTGTGACTCTCTTGCTCGCAAACATCTCTTTTATGGCCTTCTATCAAACTTCAGATAAAATTCGCAATCCATGCCACGGCTCTCAAAGGCCTACACAGTCTGGTCTGGACATTTTTCAGCCTCATCTTCAAACATTCTCTACTCCTCATTCCTGATTTAGGGAATTTTACACATGCTAATCTCCTGCCCACACAGCATTTTCTCCAGATCTCCCCATGCCTAGCTTCTGCACATTATTCAGGATGTGATTTACATGGAGGGTTGAAAGATAGAATAGTAGAAGCCCAGTTCAATTTGAATTTCAGATTAACAACGAATAATTTTTTATATCAGTTTGTCCAACGATGATGTTAATCTTGATTATTAACTTGATTGGCTCGGATGAGTAAAGCTGCTTCTGGTTATTTCTGGGTGGGTCGTGGGATATGACCTTGGGGACTATTTCTGGTCCCTGACCTGTCCTTTTCTGGACTCTTCCCCTGCTCTCTGGCCCCAGATGCCATGAGTTGAGAAGTGTTCCTCCATCTTGTCCTTCTGCCATGATGTTTCTGCTTGGAGCCCACCTACCACAGTCTGAAACCATGAGCCACAATATACCTCCCCTCCTTTAAATTACAAATGTCAGATATATTGTTCCACCAAATGGAAAACTAACCAATATATCAAGGAATACACATACTGAGCCTCATGTGTTTTTTTTGTTGTTGTTGTTTTTGTTTTTTTGAGACAGGGTCTTGCTTTGTAGTTCAGGCTGGCCCTGAGCTCACTATGTAGTCCAGGCAAGCCTCCAACTCAGCAATCCTCCAGCCTCTGCCTCCCAAGTGCTGGGATTACAGGTGTGAGCCACCACATCCGGCACTGTGGTATATGGTATTGATTGTTGGTGGGTGTGAGTCACCACACCCAGCATTGTATGTGGTTACCGAGGATTGAACTCAGGACCTTGTACTTGCGAGGCAGGCACCAGAACCTCTGAGCTAAATCTCCAGTCCAAGCTCATGTGTTTTAAATTGCTAGTTCTGGTAATTTTATGTGAATGACATCAATGAGTTATCTAAATATTCTTAGCTTCTCCATATTTTCTGGCTGGAGGAGTGGATACAAGGGATTGAATCTAGGGCCTAGCAAACTGAGCTACATTCTAGTCCTCTGGTTTTTTTTCCTTTTTGTTTTTCTGAGAGAGGGTCTCACTAAATTGTTAAACTGCCCAGGCTGGGCTCAAACCTGTGACCCTTTTGCCTTGGCCTCCCAGTATGTGAGAATTACAGGTGTGCACCTCCTCATCCAGCTATCTTTTTCACTGTCTATATTTAAGTTGCAACTAATTATTAACATCATAACACTTATATAATCACTTATTCATTTGTTCACTGTGTATCTACCCAAAGCAGAAGGTAAACTCCATGAGGAAGAGATCTTCTTTTTAACCACACTGTAACTCTAAAACTTCTACTATGACTTAGTGATACTTCTTAAAAAATATGCAAACAACTAGGCTCCTTTTTTTTTTCTGAGACAGCGTCTCGCTTTGTAGTCCAGGCTGGCTCTGAGCTCACTATGTAGCCTAGGCAAGCCTCAAACTCAGCAATCCTCCTGTCTCTGCCTCCCGAGTGCTGGGAATACAAGCGTGAGCCACCACACCTGGCACTGTGGTATGTGGCATTGATTGTTGGTGGGTGTGGGTCTCCACGCCCAGCATTGTATGTAGTTTCCAGGGATTGAACTCAGGACCTTGTGCTTGCAAGGCAGGTGCTGGAACCACTGAGCTAACTCTCCAGCCCACAACTAGGCTCTCATTATGCTCTGATTATATAGTGATCCCCTTCTCCTTATAGAAGATACTTATAAAAAGGAAAAAGCGCCAATCAATATTTCAAAATCTGCTTCCATTACACATACATATGCAGATTAGCACTGGCCAGTCTCTACAGAGGTCTCAGTGGACCTCCAGCCTCCGCCCTTGGATGGCACTGTCAAGGCATTTTCCTCTCTGTTTGAGAGGGATGGGGAGCATATGGCTTGGGCACCTGGAGGAATCTTTTTGCATTTGATTGTCTGGGCACTTAAGGAAGGGGTGGGATCGCTTTTCCAGTTCCACTTTCCTATTAATTTAAATGCACACATTTAAATCAAGTCCTTCCTCTGCCTCATGCCAATGCCTTACTTGCTATTTGCTAATCCTCAGCAGTGTCTGGAATTTGTGAATAATTTAGAAATGCTAGAGGCTCCTTAATCAAAGCAACTGAGAAGTGAAACCTAGACTGAAAGCACTAGCTGCAAAAATATCAGCATTAAAAGAAGAGAAATGATAAGCACACTTAAGAAGGGAAACCTTTTCTCATAGCATTCTGCAAAATCCTCCTCCACCGGGTATAATCTGATTCGTATCACAAAGCTAAAATACTAATTTGATATGGAGTTGACAAAAGGAAGATTGTACAGAAAAGACTGTCAGACAGGCGGGACCCGTCTCCAGACACCATGATGGTTGGGAAAATGTGTTCAGTATTTGAGCAATTTTGAAAACTTTACCAAGTACTTGCTATGTGTTAAACACTATTCTAGGTATCAGAAATAAAAGCGTTTTGTTTGTTTGTTTGTTTGTTTGTTTATTGAGACAGGGTCTCCCTTTGTAGTTCAGGCCGGCCGGGAGTTCACTATGTAGCCCAGGCAAGCCTCAAACTCAGCAATCCTCTTGCCTCAGACTCCCAAGTGCTAGGATTACAGGTTTGAGCCACCACGCCTGGCATTGTGGTTTGTGGTATGTGGTACTGATTGCAGGTGGGTGTGAGTCACCACGCCAGTTATTGTTGTATGTGGTTACTGGGGATCAAACCGGGGACCTTGCGCTTGCTACGCAGGCACTGGAACCACTGAGCTAAATCTTTGGCCCTCATATCACCATGTTGATATAAACAAGTTGAGAGGCATTCGTAGAAAAGAAATAGACTCAAAGAATGATTTAATCCAGGGGCTTCTGTAGCATTTTAACAAAAGGCAATCAACGTCAATAAAACACAAGGTGAAAGAAAAAGAAAAGACAATTTAGTCCTCTGGCATTGATGCGGGCAGGAAGGTTAGTAGGAAGGGGAACCGACAGACCGGGAGGGTTGTGCGGGAAAGCTTTGCTCGCGCAGACCCACTTTGGGCCGCTTCCCATCTTTGAGGAGCAGTGCTGCTCTCCTTCTGGCTGAGAGCAGGGAGAGGGAAGGACTTCACAGAGGGAAATTTACATCCTTCCTTCAGGCAGAAAGGAGAAAGAAAGGAGTGCTTTGCGTTTTCTTTTCCTTAACTGCCTTCAGCTCAAAGTCATCCTTAGGTCAAAGTGGAATCTTTAAAGGTGGCACAGGCTGACCCCCTCTATATCCCGTCTGTTCCTCGGCCTGGATGATGCTACACAGTGCCCTCCCACCCGCGCCCACCCTGCCGTGTGATAGGAAATTCAATCCTAAACCAGCAACCACAATCAGTATAAATCAGCATCCTCTGGGACTTTGGATCTCTGGGTCATTGATAGTGGAGGCGATTTGGTTGCTTTGCCTGGTATAGGTAGGGGCCAGGGAAGACTTAACTGTGCTTCCATTTCTGCTTCTCCAGCAGGGATTGTTTATCTGGTAAGGTGCTCTCATGCTCTTTGAAGCAAATTCTGAACATCTAGCATCCCAAATATACTCTCTAGTTTTGGTAAAGAAACTGTGAACATTTTCTTGATATACAGTAATGGTCAAATAGAAATATGATGCTCTTTCCCAGCTCCATCCTGAACCCCAATCCTTAGCAGAATATCTTCCAAACAGGTCTCTGACAGCTCTTATAACTTGTTTTATAGTCTTTTACTGGGAGTCCAACCCTGAAAGTCACATCTTCAGCAGTGATCACCACCATCTCCTCTGAACTGAGCTTCAGTCCATTTCTTAACCAAGAAATCAGCCAAACAAAAGGAAAACAAAATTCGGGCCTGTTTCCTTCAACACACAGTACGATCTGCTGGGCTGTGCTGAGCCCATGTATAACTGAGACATTTCACCGTCTTTAACCTCCATCTGCATAACAAAGCCCATGCGGGTTGCTTAGCTCAATGCAAAGAAGTTCCAAGTACTTTCTACCCTTGGGATGTTCAACAAAATACAAGCAGAAACAGCTCCACATCCTAGGGCTCAGAATGAAGCAAGAATTCTCCAGCTCTGGTTTCTTCCCACTGTGTGAAGGGCAGCCAGCCAGGGACACAGGTGTGCAGCTCATTAAAAACAGAATTAAACCCAACGGGATGAGGAGGAGACATGTGAAGAATGCTCTGCAACCCGACTTTGACCTTGGGAAGGGAGCAGGAGGGAAAGCTACCTCCCTGACTTCCCTGTCCTCCATCCTGCTACCAATCCACAGAACCACAAAGCTATTTTACCTCTAGGTCTGCAGGACGAAGCCCTGTAATACGCTTGGTTCACTAACTTATGAAAGGAGATGCCAGTCAAGCAGGCATGGTATGGAAAGAACTGTCCTGCATGACGAGGGAGCTACACAATTCAGCGGTGATGGAGGTCAGAAAGGTCACCCTTAATTATTCCACTTCAGCTTGAAGACAATACAGGAATAGCAGACACAGACAAAGCTTTTTGCCCTTTGCCTTTCCCTAGCTGCCTAGAGTTCAAACACAAATTCCCTTTGTAAAAGTTCTTCCCTTTCCATAACAGGAAAAACAAAGTGACTCTGATCTACATAAAGAACTTAAGTGAACAACGGTTATTATCAAACATTTCCTAGTTAGCCTCCTACAGTTTACTACCCTTAGGAGCTCAAGCCACTTTTTCTTTGTCTAGTCACTTCATACTCCATAAATTTATTACTTTTGTTCAAATGGTATATAAGTTTCTGGGTATAAATATTTCTTTGAATGTTCACCGCTATGCACATAAATTATAAAGGAAATGGCCAAGAGTGGCAGTGCACATCTGTAATTCTAGTACTTTGGGAGACTGAAGCAGGAGGACTGAAAGTTGCCAGCCTGGGGGCCAGAGATTTAGCACAGTAGTTCCAGCACCTGCCTCTCAAGCACAAGGTCCTGAGTTTGATCCCCAGTAACCACATACAATGCTGGGCATGGTGACTCATGCCCACCAGCAATCAATACCACATATCACAGTGCGGGCGTGGTGGCTCACGCCTGTCATCACAGTACTAGGGAGGCAGAGGCAGGAGGATTGCTGAGTTGGAGGCTTGCCTGGGCTACATAGTGAGCTCAGGGCCAGCCTGAACTACAAAAGCGAGACCCTGTCTGGAAGGAAGGAAGGAAGGAAGGAAGGAAGGAAGGAAGGAAGGAAGGAAGGAAGGAAGGAAGGAAGGAAGGAAGGAAGTTGCCAGCCTGGGCAATTTAGCAAGATTTTGTCTCCAAATTAAAAAGTAAAGAACTAGAGATATAGCTCAGCAAAACATGCAAGTATTTTTGTCAGTTAATCTGCCTTGTGTCAATTTAACTTGATGTTTCCAGCAACAGGACCTAGGAGAAAAGTTTTTCTCCTTTAGAGCCAAAGGCCAATATTCTAAAGCACTATCAAAATAAGCGAATATGAATAAAACATTATTTCTTCATGAACCTACGTTCTAGAAGCTAAAGGTCACAATGTGGTTCAGACTACTGAACCTCAGACCACCTACCCTCTAATTATCACTTCTATGCACACAAATCTCACAGAACATGAACTTTAAATTACTGCCTCAGCAAACTATAGAGCATGTCATTCCGTCATCTGTCATGTTTCTTTTCAAATAACAGGAATTAGAAACAAATCCCTGAGGCCTAAGACCCATTTTAATATCCTACTTCCAGTAAGATGGGTACATAGCATTTTAGCCTAGACTGGACAAAATATGAGCCAGATAAAAGACATATTGAGAGTTTCTCACTACAGATTAGATGAGGAACTGGTGGTTTGCTAAGTGTTCCATCTTAATTTACTCTTAGCCGTTGAAACAGCAAAATAATAAAATTTTATGTCAATTATTTTCATAAAAGCTCTCAGGAAAACCTTTTAACTCCTCTAAGTTCTTTGAGACATAATATCTGGTGAGAATAAGTAATGTTAAGTAACACAAAGTTGGACTTGGTGAGAAGAAGTTTAATCCAAAAGAATTATGACAGAGGGGTGGAGGGCTATTCCAGTAGAGAGAGAGAGGGAATATTGCTGTAGGAGACAATGAATCAAGAAGTAGACAAAAGAGACTTTTCTATTACAGAAAGAAGTGAACATGGCTTCCAAAACCATGTAGGAAGTGGGGTCCAAAGGGGGTGGGTGCAACTGCCCTGTAAATCTGTGAGTGTTGTAGCTCGGGGCCAGCAACCTCCAGGATACGCGCAGTCAGGGGCTAGGCTTGGAATCCAGTTCAGTGATCTGCAGTCATTAGGGAAACTGGACCAGCGTTGAGCTAGTGTTCATTTGTTCAACTTGACCATGGAGACCAAAGAGTCCAGCTGATGGTTCATGAGGTAAAGAAGAAGAGCTTAAGATTTCTGTCTGGCCTTCTCATGGGAAAGCAAAGGGACCTTCCATGAATCTTACCTAAATTATAAGATAGAGGGTGGTTCATTGTATTAACCAGTTTCTTGGAACAGAAAGGACAAGGACAGAGGAGATTTTTTAATCTTAGCTCTATCATGAGAGTACAGGCTTCCAATAAAATTTAACATAGTCAAAATCTGGGTTAGTGAGACATGAGTTTTACTAACAGATCTTTTTTAGCTCCTGGGTAAAAATACTCAGATATCTTAGGAAAATCCCTGTTAGAGACTACTATGGACCAAGGGTCATAGGAAACATGAAAAAAATTTAAGTGATGAAAAATTAATTACAACTTAATCTTTGAAATATTTTAAAGCCTATACACACAATGCCCTGAGCCAACATAATAAGCAGTATATGTTTAGATAATCCATTTTTAAATATTACTTCTAAACTATAATCTCTCTCAATTGTGGAACAAGAATAAAGCATCACTGAGCCTGTAACAAAGGAAGAGTGAGCTGGCCGTGTTGCGTACTAGGAAATCCAGACCCTCCTGCTTCTCCACCTACCCTCTAATTATGCCTCTCTTTCTGCTCCCTCCACCCACTACCCAGAATTCTTTCAAAGGAACTAAAGCTCTTATTTACTGAGTCGCCAGAGTGTTAATCATGCCTAATGGTTTTAACATAAAAGCAGCCAATGTTTGAATATGTTACATAAGAACTATTAATTCCTTGCTTCCTTTTACACCCTTGGGCTTCTCTTCTTATTCTTAAATTCTCTTATGATTGCAGTAAATCTCTTTCCATCTTCTCTCTTTCCAATGGACCTTGTTAGAGTAACTTGCGTGACCTGAGGGAGAGAAGGCAACTGTGCAGAGAAGCCGGCATCAGACAGGCATTTTGCTGACCTGGGCTCCCCCTGGGTGATCCTCATCACCTAGCACAACACCCAGCACAGCAGGCACCCAGTCGGTTGGTATTTATCAGTGGAGAGGGGGAAGGAGGGAAAAGAGGAAAGGAGCCAGGGATGAAGGAAAGCAAGAACATGGACTTGAGTCTTTCTGGAGGAAATTTATCAAGGAATAAATACAGTAAGGAGGTTGAGTATGTGCCAGATTGTAGAAAATAATGACCTTTGTAGAGGACATGCATCTGAGTTCCCAGCTTCCTCTTGCTTTCTATATATTTGCCTTTCAAAAAGGAGCCAAGGATAAGAGATGAGATGATTGGTTTTAGGACTCGAAGAGAGGACAGCTCTGGAAGCTTCTGGTACGAGACTGGCCCAGAATTAATTGCTCTGTCTCAGCAAGTTCAGGTTATCGAGTGCACCGATGCGGGAATGGACTCCAGGCTCCTTTCTCTGAACCCGGGGTTACAATCAATCGTCCATCACCACTGGCTGGGGACAGGCCTAGAGAGCCAAAGTGCAGAAGTTTGTAGCTATAAACATGAGACATCACCCACAGGTCACCGTTTGCCTTTCCTTTCCACTCCACATCCTTTGCAGAGAAGGTACAGGGTAATCAGTAATTACTCAACACGCGATGGCCAGCGTTAATTGTTCTTCTCACAACTGTGCCAAAAAAAACAACAAGGGAATTGAACCTGTAAATGAGCCATGTATACCAGGAGGCAGAAAATAACACTTAGCGCTCGGGAGTTATTTTTTCGAAACACCTGCCCATTTATCAATGCAGTATTCCAAGCAAATATCCCTAGGAGACTGTTCTGTTCAGTTTGTCAATTCTTCAAGTCTGTTAGCAAGGAAGCAAAGAGCGAGGGCAAGTGGCAGTCCAGATTTGTCACTGTGAGTCAGTGAGTGAGTGAGCTGTGTCTATCAAACCAACTGAACTTCCACTTCCACAGAAGAAATGCACTAGCGGGGGATGGAGGGCAAGAGAGTGTACATAGGTAAGCTCAGAAAGGCATGAACTACTAGCATCCTTTGCTAGTACTCTATGGATTATTGAAGATAAAGCATTCAGTTCCCAACAGCTTCACAATTAATAAATCCTAGGACCCTTCTTATTTTCTTGTCTCAATAATTAAGTATTTAATAGGAAATGTGGAAAACAAACTCAGATGTAGGAAAGAACATATATCATTATAGACATAGATTTGCCAACACATATCGAGAGATTCCATATGTTTACATGCGTACACACATGTGCCACCTTTTAATTCATGACATGACTATGTAGCATGGCACAAAGTCAAAGATGTCAAACAGGTCACATCTCTCCAATGTACACATGTGTAAAAACCTGCCAGTCCTAATTTTATCAGGTCTTTGGTAAAGCATCCATTTCTCTAATACTCTGGGTCTCTAACATTTGAATAATTTATTTAAGAAGTATGTTCCTGTAATAAGCATTAATTTCTTATTAATGTCTAATACTTTTCTAAATGAAGATATCCCTCTACCTTTCAAGACTATATACAGACACTGAAATCTAAGAACTTTTCTCCTCAAAATTGAAAGAGTTGCCAGGCATGGTGGCTCACGCCTGTAATCCCAGCACTCGGGAGGCAGAGACAGGAGGATTGCTGAGTTTGAAGCCTGCCTAGGCTACATAGTGAGCTCAGAGCCAGCCTGAAGTACAAAAGGCGAGACCCTGACTCAAAAAAAAACAAAAAAATTGAAAGAGTAAAAAACAGGTTATGCAGTGGGGTTGTGGTTTGAGAAATAGATGTACTGTAAAACTAGGAGGAAAACATATGCCTGTTTCTTTTGTAAAATTTTAGTTCTTTTGCTGAAATGGTTCTCTTTCTGAGCCCCATGCTGAATCTTAAAATTTTGTCCTAGGAAGTCTGAAGAGAAAAAGTAAATCAAAATATATGAAGAAAATCAGACCTTAAACATCCACAAGAATAAAAATGATCCATAATAAGAGACACCCACCAAAACATTTTTAATCTAACTATACAATCACAAATCTAATCATGAAACAAAGCAAGAAGCATATGAATAAATGTTACTCATAAAATTTCAGAGTTTTAGAATTGTGATGTCTGGTACGGTAGCCATTAACCACACATAACTTAAAGTTAAAATTCACCAGATTTAAAATTCTATTCCACATCTAACTTGGTTATTGAGAATCTAACTTGTCCCTTGGTTACTGAGAATGCTCAGTAACCTCGTACTGGTACCGCACAATATTTTAGACAATGCAGAAATTGAATGTCCCTAACATCACAGTCATACTGGTTAGCACTGTTTTGCAAGTAGGAATTTTTTCAGAGGTAATTACAAATCTTGTGCATAATAAAAATTGAGTAAATAACTTTCCAATCCACAATCAGTTCAATAATGGTATGAAAAGTTTTACTGTCTTTGAAACATTCAAAAGGCAAAAACCCACCAAATGAGAATTAAGCTTCAAAATTTTAAAAAAAATGTAATTGCAGACTAGTAACTTGCTTTTCTGCACAGTAAAGGTGAGTATATGTGAGATATAATCAAAATATAACAAATATCTAGGTAAAAATTTTAAAATGTATTACAGTAAAAGACACATTACCACTAACTCCCTTCAAAATGCTCCCACTTGCTTCGAACACACTTGTTTAACTGTGCTCCCCAGTCTCTGAAGTCCTCTTGCACAAGTGTCTTTCAGAAGTGCCTGAAGGTCTGGAATTGATTCTAAACATTTATAGCAGTTTTTGTCAAGTTTGTGTGTCTTTCTCCACCTTATGCAGCAGACCTGACATTGCGTGGCTTCTGGCTCTTCCCTGAAGTCAAGCTCACTATGAAATGGAACATTTCGAAGTGATTCGAGACATCAAGACAGCCAAGACACCGCAACTAGAAGGCCCGTGAAAGAAGACTTCCAAGAAGACTTCCAGAATGACATGCTGTGGAAAGTGGAAGAGCAAAGGGATAAGGGTCTTCAAAGCAAGGGCAAGTTTTGAGGGAGATTAATTTCAGTGTTTCTTTTACTGTGATGAATTGTTTTGAATTTAAACATTCACCATGGTTTGTTACTGTAATAATTTTTTGGAAAAAAAATTAAACCTTCATTCTGATTTTTATGAGACCTCATAAAGGAGAGCATATGATCTTCTTAGGAACCACTGTGGATTCATTAAGACAAAGTATACTCACTGCTCTTTCCGGGAAGGAAATCTGGTGAGACATTGCATAGTGTCATCATATCCAGACTTGGTTCGTGGTTCTATCTTGTTCAGTAGCTTTACTTAAAGCTCAAATTAAAATATAAATATAGTACTTATCAAATGGAAGATGACAGAGGCTTTCACAGGAGAATAAACTCAAACCATTAGGAATTCCTAAAGGATTTTGGTTTAAAAAAAAAAGAGAGAGAGAGAGTACAAAAATAAACGTGATGAAATTTAGTAGGAAAAAAGTCAAGTACTCTGTTTAGTATTTGAAGTTATTTCATCAAATACTTCGGATACTATAGTGAGGTTCAGGAATTCCTAATGGCCTTCATTGACTTTCTGCTCTAAGACACTCTTCCCAGCTTCATTTTATTCAACAAATTTTGATTTGAATCTGTCCTCAGAGAACTACACTGGCACATTCAGAGAAATTTGTCATCACAAGTTCTCTAGAGTTCATGCAAAGGGAAAACCAGAGTCTTGCAGCCTTGCATGAAAGGAAAGAAAGGCAGCCACAGAGAGGGCAAGGTTAACAGGTACCAACCTACAGGCATATCGAAGGAATGTCCTAATCTCTATGTCATAATAGGTTAATGTACTTCAAACAATACAGTTTGATACATTTTTAAGGGGATGGGAAGACTAACTGCCCTTATTTGATGATCATGCATTGAATATATGTGAACTATCACACTGATCATAACTCTGTATGGTTATTATATGTCTTTATTTAAAAAGAGAAAATCTTGTGCAAATAATATATCAAAGAAGAGAAAATGACTCTCCACCTGTCCTTTTGTTTTTGGTTTTTTTTTTTTTTTTGAGAACTTACATTTAAAGGAAGCATTGAACATCTAAGGTTGATTTTGAGGAAGGTGGCCAAAAAAAACAAGATTCAGTGATGGGGGATCCTCACTTCAATTCCACACAAGGCAAAAAGGGATAAAGCAAAGACAAATATGCATAAAGTATATGCTAATTGGTGCAATATGAATTCCAAATGAAAGATGCAAAAAAGTACTTTGGAATTGTTTCTGTGAAAAATAGAGACTTTTGTTTAGCCTCTAGGAAAGACTGATAGAGGACATGATATCGAGATGAAGTTATTACAATGACAACACTTGTAAGAGAGATGAATTGAACCCGTTCTGTGTTACTCAAGAACGAGGGCCACTGGCTACAAGTTCTGAGAAGCATATTCCAACTCAACAGAGAGAAGAATTTCCTAATAATTACTCCTGTCTTGAAGTGCACTGAGAGCAATCCTCTCTCTCTCAGTGGAATGTTGGACAGAAACCATATGTCAGCAGCATTTGAAAAGGTCTCCGGCCATGGCCACAAAGCTGAAGCAGATAACCTCTAAAAACCTTTCTGAAATTCTATGACTATTTTCCTCTTCTTTTCACCTTCACTGATCCCACTTGGTGAATAACTAAGGAGCAGTCAGTTGACTTAACAGAGGATCATAAATCAGACTTTCCACTGTTCTCCGCCCCCTCCTTGTCTCAGAGCAAGATAATGCGGCCGCCTTCACAAAGCCTGCAACATGTAGGAGTTTGTGATGTATTAGACTATTTCTATTTCTTAGATTTATTTGGCTTTATACAAACAACTTAATTCGTCTCATTTTCCCTCCTCTCTTAGACATAACACATCACATTTGTTTAACCCTTTAATGTAAACTAACAGCACAAGAAAAACTTACAATATAAAATGTAATGCAACCTAAGACCTGTGCAGGGATTTGCAACTTTAACTGTTTGATTCGGTGAATATTTATACTACTTGCTTGAGTATGTTCAACTACTTAAAAAGTATCTGAATTTTTTGAAACTCACACCTAATTAAGGACCTAGCTAAAGGACCAAAATTCTTTTTTTTTTGAGACAGGGTCTCGCTTTGTAGTTCAGGCTGGCCCTCAGCCCACTATGTAGCCCAGGTAAGCCTGGAGCTCAGCAATCCTCCTGTCTCTGCCTCCCAAGTGCTTGGATTGCAGGCGTGAGCCACCATGCCTGACGCTGTGGTATGTGGTATTGATGGCTGGTGGGCATGAGTCTCCACGCCCAGCATTGTATGTGGTTTCCGGGGATCGAACTCAGGACCTTGCGGTAGTGAGGCAGGCTCCAGAACCACTGAGCTAATTCTCCGGCCCAGGACCAAAATTCTTACCAAGATGCTTTGAGGTCCTAGTCCATCAAAAATAATTATTAATACCTTCTATTTATAACTCTATTAATCACTAAAGAAAACATAAATTTAAATAATACATAGGTCCTTCCAGGAAGAAGCTTTCTGTCTAATGGTATATAAATTATCAAAGAAAGACAACATGTGAGAGTCTCCATAGAGCTATACAGATCTCTCTAGTGAAAGTTCATGTCTGGCCATGGAAAATCAAAACCAAAGTTATCAAAAAGGAGGATAAAAAGCTATAGCAGGAAAGACCATAATCGTGGAATCACCTTTTTGCCCATTTAGTGGACATGGGAAAACCAATGACAGAGATTCTCACAATCAGACTTGTATTTAGGGATCATTTATCTATCAGCAACGTATAAATTATTTAGAGAGGAGAAGGACAAATTTGTTGGTCCTAAGTGAAGAGAAGTAAGCAGACTTATAAATTACCTGATATAGTTAAGAGTGCCTGGCAGAGGCTAAACTGGAAACTATGTCACTTAATCGATAATAATTATAAATTAGTAGGAAGAGTAGAGAAGATTATGAAATCATACAGAGGATGGACTGAGAGAGTTTCTAGGTATCCTGGGCTTGAATAAACATGAACACCTTGTTGGGTAAATTAAATAAATGGAAATTGAAGAACAACAAAATGTGTGCACATAGAAAGGGAAACTGAAAAATGAATTCCAAACTGATACTCAGTATGTTAATCTAATTGTTTTATTTACTTTTCTCATTGCTGAGACAAAATGCTCAACAGTTATGGACAGCTTTCAGTCCATAACTGGCTAGTTCCAAGGTAGGGTAGCACGGCAGGATGGCATCACAGAGGAGAAACTGTTCATGGCAGGCAGAAGACATCAAAAACCAGCAACCAATAACCACTGACCATAGCAGTTTTTTTCTCCCTCTTCTATATTCTATCTAGACTACCTGGCTTAGGGTGGTGAAATAAACAGTTAGTTCACCCAACAGTGAACTAACTCAGTAATCACACACCCTTAATCCTAACCTCCTTAATCCTACCACTGCACTATAAATCAGTCACACAGTCTAGATCCAGCCCCCCCCCACAAAGACCCCACCTATGACTGCATGAGACTTTGGGGGAACATGTAGATATGAGCCATAACACTAATCTAGTGTTGCATCTGGCAGTTTAAGTAAACATAGCCATCATTGGAACTAGGGTGGAGTAAGGGTTTGTGAATTGGATGGAGGACAGGGGAAGGGGAAAAAATAAGCATCAAAATATATCATGTACAGGTACAAATTCTCAATGATGAATGTGATCATAATGTACTCCTAAAATGTACCAATAAACTCTCAATAAAGGAAAAATATTCACAAATATAAAAACAAAAACTCAAGTTTATTGAGTAGAAATGGGAAGGATATAGTTAAGTGTGGAGTAAGACAAAAATCCAATCATTAAGAGATCTGGATAAAATCTAGGCTCATTCTTTTTTCTTTTTTTTTTTCTGATGGTTAGCATTTGGAGCTTGATGTGGTATAAGAGACCTCCTCTTCTCTGGCCAAGCCATTTATTTCTAGAGATAGTAAAAGACTGCTGCTAATAAAACGTCCATATGCAAGCCAACCAATCAAAAATCCATATCCCCTAACTACCAGTTTTATTTTATTTTTTTAAGTTTATTGGTACATTTCAGACAAACATTATGATGAGATTCATCACTGGGAATTTGTACCTGCACATGATATATTATCATTTTTATTCTTTTCCTATTCCCTCCCCTCCCCTTCAACTCCTTTCACCCCTCCCTATTTGCAGACTTTGTTCCCATTTTTCCCTTCTTTTCACATATTATTTTCTTTACCTTCTTTTCTTTTGCCTACCCACCCTTTCCTCCTTCCTCTTCCCCTTTGGACCTTTTCTTTCTCTTTCACATTATCTGTTACACATTTTGGTCCTCATTTACACTCTCAGTTTCTCACACCAGAGAAATGACTCAGTATTTACACATATGTGTCCTATTACTTTCAAGAGTATGGCCTCAAGGTGAATCCATTTAGCGACAGATGTCTCTAGTTTTTCATTCTTTATGGCTGAGTAGTACAAACAGGGTTAGCCCTGTATTCCGGAGTGTGGTACAGTATATCAAACTGGGCAACCTCTACCTACTTACTCTGCTTCACCCACTCCTTCTGTAACAGGAACAACAATAACACTTACTCATGGTAAGTAACAATAAACACTTCCTCTTTCCATCTCCTGAGGGAGGATTTCAGCGGTTCTACTTGAAGCTTTTCCTGCCATATACTGCCCCTCTTCTTCGGACCTGCACATCATCAATTTAGGGCAATCTTGTGATCTGCGGGCCTCATCAAACCTGCACAATGATCAAACCTACACTGTAAAACCTGAGAGATGAGCAAAATGAGAAAAGAGAAAGATGTAAGACAATGGAGAGCAAGGGTAACAAAATGGAATGTAGGATAGTACGAAGTCATTAAGTCAAAGGCAGAGACCACAACCTGTTGGGAAGATTTGGAAAGACTCTGTAAATGAATTGTCACTTGTGATGTGCAAGGAAAGTTAGACTGTACATTGTAAGAAATATATCAAACCCTAACTAGGCTTCTAATGTTCTTGGGAAAGCCAAGGGATTGTCAGAGAATGAAGTTACCAGATATTTATCTGGTATTTATTTGGTGTCTGGAGGCAATTTGAAGTTTAGATTAAACCTCAGTAGATGTCTGCAGATTAAATATGATTTAACCCGAGAGGTTTGCCAGAAGCAGAGCATTACTGAAGGATAATCCAATTGGAGTTATGATGGTCAGACAGAAAAGATGTGGAAATTAGGTTTCCAAATGATACAGTGGTAGAGTGAAATAACATGGCAGATACCACTGCACTAGTCAAATAAGAGTACTAAAGAGGTAAGTGTATAGAAAGAAATGGAGGAGGAAGAGTTGGTGTCTGTGGTTTAACCATCAGTAAGAAAAATTATAAAAAAGAACTCATAGTGCTATAAGGAGAATTTCAAGTGAACACAGGTTTTTTTTTTTTTTTTTTTGAGACAGGGTCTCACTTTGTAGTTCAGGCTGGCCCTGAGCTCACTATGTAGCCCAGGCAAGCCTTGAACTCAGCAATCCTCCTGTCTCGGCCTCCCGAGTGCTGGGATGACAGGCGCGAGCCACCACGTCAGCATCAAGTGAACAGAGTTTTAATCCCAGAAGAATTTATAGGGCTGCTGGAATCTCTATGGTTTGAAACAGGCTTCCCCACATGACAAGGAGGAATACTTGCTGACATCTTTAATTCAAAGGGAAAAAAACCACCAAAACAATTCATTTATAATCTGTGCTAAGGAATAATCATAGTTAGGAATAAGGAAACTGAATTTACAGAAAACATAAAAGATAATAAAAAAGTCATCAAATATTTTCTGGTAAAATCATATAGGGGTGAACAGCTCAGTTAAAGAAACCATGATAACATAGGAATGGATGTAGCTTAGATATTTTCAGCTTTTAATTTCTCAAAGAGAAAAATAAGATTTTTGTGAAGAGCCATTCTGTCCCTATTTCAGCACCTATTCCATTACCACAACAGAACCTGTATTTAAAAACCTGTATTTAATAGATCAGACTACTACTCTATGTGCCCCATAGACTAAAAAGAGCAAAGTGGACAGGTCAAGGGTGTCATAATGAGATGGGGAGCAGGTAGGAGTATTATGGGAAGATTCACTGACCAGGGGTGAAAACAAATGAAGGCAGAAGCCAAGTGTATATACAGGAGAAGCATCTTCTGGGTGGCAGGCACTATGCTGAGTGTGCTACCAGCCTCTCACTCTCACCCCCGTGAAACACTCATTATCATTGGGAACCATTTGGCCCATGAGTAAATAAAGCCAAAAGAAGATAACTAGTATTGCCAAGCGCAGCTAACAAGGGTGAGTCTGGCTGTAGACCCACATAGTCTGAATGTTGAAGCCCAAACGCCTTTTAAATTCTCACTTCTTGCTTAACCTCCATTTTGCACCATACCTCAACTCAGTTGTGTGACCCCGGGAGGAAGAGACCACAGAGAGGGAGGTGCTGGAGAGCGGTACCCAGTTTACAAATGACCACTGCAAATGTGAAGACAGTCCTGACCAGCAGAAGGGGTGCTCCTCACTCCAGCTACACCACCCACCGCACTGCTGTCGCCCCCGCAGAAGGACACGCTCTAGGTCCTGGAGCCCAGTGATCCAATCCGGTGCTCAACTTTCTGGGAAGGGGACAGAGCAGAAGTGAGGGTGGCTGAAGACAAACTATCAGAATATTCTCCTGTGTTGGCCTGAGGATCATGCCAATTCATCCATTCCACACTGATCAAGACTGCCCACTGAAGAGCACACAGCAGTTGTGGCCTTGCCTCTGGGGTATCACCAGTCCAGGACAGAAAGAGATGTTCATAAGTTCATCCTCTGGTGGAGGAGTTGCAATCAGGGCAGAAACTGTAAGCAACCAATTTATAGCTCAATGAGGAGGTTTACCACCTAAATATATGCAAGACTTAAATAAAAAATTCTAAATTTTGCCAGGCGTGGTGGCTCACGCCTGTCATCCCAGCACTCTGGAGGCAGAGACAGGAGGATTGCTGAGTTCGAGGCTTGCCTGGGCTACATAGTGAGCTCAGGGCCAGCCTGCACTACAAAGCGAGACCCTGTCTCAAAAAAAAAAAAATTCTAATTTTGGATACATAAGCTACAAAAAAAAAATCTTAAGGAAAAACATTATGAACTTGTCACTTTTTAAATACCTGGAGTTAAAAATTTCGCTAGAACAACTATAGTTTCCCTGACTCTACGGTCAACCAAGCCTCAGTGAAGATGTATTTGCTGTAGCAGAAAGATTACAAGAAATGGACACTGGGTTCTTCGACACCCACATGCAGTGCCCCTGAGGGTTGGACAAGCCAGGAGGTAATACAGAAATGGTTCAATGTTACAACATCACTCTGCTTTTCTCTAAAGTAGGGATAATAAGATTCTCACCTACAGCCAGCTATGAGGACTAAATTAGGGTAAGAGTTTGTTAAATTCATCAGGCCAGTAATTCCTGAATGAGTGGGAAGGAGAAATAGCAGTGTCCTGAAAGAGGGAAGCAGCAAAACTAACTGACGAGCTTAGGGCTTCCCTGAGGCCACTCCTAGAATAAATATATGGGTAATAAAAGCAGTGGTGCAGAAGGAGGCATATAGTGCTGGTAGTCTTAGTATCCAACAGCCAGGAGTGTTCTTTTTAATGTAAGTCATGATATCCCTCCTCAAAGATGTTCCTGCTATAATCCCTATATCTTATCAACATGCTGCAATACATGGCAAAGGGGGCTCCATAAATGTATGTTTGCTAATCAGTTGACTTGAAAGTAGAAAGATTATATTGGATTATCTGGAAAGCCCAGTACAATCAACAGAAGCCCTTAGAATGGAACGTCCTCACGGTGGAGGACAGAAAATGTGGCCAAATGAGAAGACAGAGAAACACAGAGCAGGAGAAAGACTCAGTGTGCTGTTGGTGGTTTTATAAAGAGGAGGGACTGTGACTAGGAATGCAAGAGGACTTCAGGAGGTGACAGAGTCTCCCAGGCTACAACCAGCAAGAAAATGGGAACCTTAGTCTTTAGGGCCACACGGTACTAAGATGGACTAACAACCTGCATGATCATGAAAGCAGATAATCCCCAGGTAGGCAGGCAGCCCTGCTGATGGGTTGATTCCAGCCATGGGATACTCCTAGCAAAGGACCCAGCTAAGCCTCATCCTCTGTCCACATGACTGTTGTACAAAGCAATAATAGAGTGAATGAGCATTGTTTAAAAATTGTAATGTGATAGAAGCTTTAGCAGAGGTATGGCTTCCCCAGAGAAGTTGAATTAGTTGAAATAAAAAAACATGACTGAGGTTTTTTGACTAAGGTTGTGGGGTTTTTTGTTGTTGTTCTAGAATCTCACCCAGAATATCCCATTATATTTATTTACTACGCTTTTAAGTTCCTGTATTCAGTGGAAGTTTCTCATATTTTTGTTGTTTCTCAACACTGCTTTGGTGAGTACTAGTCAAGTGTTGCAATCATTAATGGACTGTGTCAACTTGAGTGAGAAATGCACACCTATATTGGATTGTAGTACTGAATGTAGCTGAGGGGGCTTACTGAAAACAGAAGACCCACTCACAAGTGGCTGGTCGCCTGCGTGGCCTAAGGGGAAATGAAGTAGGAAGGATTATTTCTTCAGAAGAGTTCCTGTCTCTGCCTTCACCGTGGATGTAGACTCCTGGCTTCCAGGACAGATTCCGCGGCCTCCAGCACAGACCCTGGAGCCTTTCATCGCAGAGCCTTCCGCCTCCTGGTACAGACTCGCACAGGACAGTACAGTGAGCTCCAGGCCTTCAATGGAATCTTTCAGATCTCCAGTGTGTGGACAGCCCTTTGCTGTCTCCCACGTCTGGCACTGTGGGTGGCCACTGTAAGCCAATGCTGTAAATTCTTATACATTTGTATATCTTGCACTAAATCTGTTTCTCTATTAAGCAATTTTACCTGATTTTTCTCATGCTTGGACTGAAGCTGTGGGTTTGGGGGAAGAAGATCACAGAGATGAGTGCTACTTTCACTATATCATATTGAGGGTGAATATGATCAGCGTGATTTAAGATTGTTGTTACAGACTTTCATACTCTGACTAGAGTTTGTCTGATTTCTTTAAAGTTGTTCTTTTCTCCCTTTTCCATACTGTTCTCTTGGGAAGGAAGTCACTGTGCAGTTCACACCCTAAAAAGCAAGGAGTTATGTTTCACTTCCTTGAGGATAAAAGTGACTCCATAAATTACTTTGAATTCTTCTCAAGAGATTTAATTATAAACTTTTAATATACTTATTTCATCTTTTGTTACCAAAGTCCTCCAAACTCTGACTGGATGTCATCTTCCTCCCCTTAGATATAAACCAAAACAATGCCATGAGTAACTCATTGCTGCACTGGAAAAGAATCATAAAAATCAGGGGAAAAATCATAATGGAAAAGTTATCATCCCCGGGGAAGAATTTATCAGTTCTGTCAAGAATTGAGCAGAGCGTTACACAGGCAGCCATTTTCAGTTGACCTCAATTCTGTTCATATCTCCCAACAAAAGTACATTTAACTCAGCTCAAGGTTTTGAGAGAAAGTCACACAATTTTCTCTCACCTCTTACTAAGCCTGCTCCCCGTTCCAGATGTCAGAAACACTGGGTGACAGTCTTCAGTTTTGGAAACCAAACTCTCCAGAGTGCTTCGACATTGCACGGTTTTTGACACGAGCACCAGGACTAAGAACATCTGCAGCATTTAATTCTCTCTTTGTATTAGTGTAGCCCACAGTGACAATCTCTGGCACAGCTTTAATAACCCAGAGGCGAAAAATAAAATTAAATTTAGAGTTGAATGGACAGAAGAAATCAACCTGCCTATTTCAGTGCGATATGGAGCACTGACTGACCTTGTCTTGGTGTCGCACTGCAAATCCAAGCCACTAGTGGGAGAGGAAAAGAAGGAGGAATTCTACCAGGTGCACTGCCTCTGCAGGATTTTCAGTGCTGTCTGGAGGCAGAAGGGCCAGAAATGCTGTGAGACTCTGCTGCCTACAAAGTGGAGCAAGGCCTTAGTGTAATGCCACACCTTGCATCAAGAAGGCCATAGCGGAGCATCCGTGCTCCAGCTGAGAAGCCGGAACCCTCCCTTTTGTGCCATCTCTACCATGCTGAGAGCAACAGTCAGCGCTGACAGCTTCCTAAGTCCTCCCACTAGAACAGGAAGATGAAATTAAGCTCTGGGTACAGGGCCGGAAACAGAATGGAGGAACCAAATAATTTTTAAGAACATATAAAATATCCCAAATCCATTTATAATAAACCTAAATCATTTGCCTTATATATCCACATCCATTTATGGAAGAGAAAACAAAGTTTTCAAATGTTAAAGATTTTATATCATCACTTTTCCTCTAGAATTATCTAGTCAACTGTCCATTCTCTCATTTCCAAAATATAAGAAAGCAATATAGTCAAAGCTTAACTTTGCCTGTCATTACTCGATGGCCCTGATTTAGCCTGTGAATATGTTGTCAGTGTAAGGGCTTCCTGCTCAGGACTTTTACATATGACTGTCCTGGGGTAATTTAACAGATAAAAGCAGAGCTGGCTTACTGGTTCATGGTTATTAGGTTAAGGTGAGAGACAGCAGAGTACATGGGAAACAAGATCTGGGCATGTCATGCCTACCACAAATGTCTACAAAATTTGTCTCACAGCATACATACAAGCACCTCTTCCCCAAAACCACATCATGCAGTTATCTCCTAATTCTAGCCTTCTCTCAAGAAGGCACTATGATTACCTACCACTTCTTACATGTTGAAAAGAGAGTGAAAACACCACGGAGCAGATGGGAATGAATTGGTGGTTTGCCATGATAAACTTTGCCCTTTGTCCTAGAAAGTTAAATTCAGGCTCTTCGGGTTCTCTTGCTATGCTGTGGCACTCAACAATAATGCCAATACTAACACAAAAGCTTTAATCACTGTATCTCAGTGCTCATCCAAACATTGCATGCACTAATTCACTTTGCCTTTATATAGCATTCTATTGAAGAAAATGCTATTATTGTTCGTGTTTAACAAGTGAAAAAGTTAGACACAAATGGTGAGGTGACTTGGTTAAGTTTTCAATATTCTGAAGTGAGGACATAGGTTTCATCTTTAGAAATTTGTCACAGAAGTCCATATTCTTAGCTATTAAACCATCCTTCCTCAAAAACTGGCTAATTGTTATCTCACGTGGCAGTATCTCCTCAGACTCCGTACCCCGAGTAGGAGAAAAGAAAATCAGTAGATGACAACATGAGTGAACCAACAGAAAGATTATGCTAACATTTCTATGCTTATGTGTAAAATTCCAAATTTCAACTGGAAATACCTTAAAACATCAGAGAAAAATAAATGATTATTAAGCAACCATATAAATTGACCTAAACTACTTGTCAACATGGTCACGTGGATTAGCCAGGTTCTAAAAATTATTTAGCTTGGGTAATTTATAAAGCAAAGAGGATTATAACTTCTAGTTTTAAAAATTCAAAGTCCAGGGCTGGAAATTTAGCTCAGTGGTTCTGGTACCTGCCTCACAAGCACAAGGTCCTGAGTTTGATCCCCAGTAAACACACACAACAATGCTGGGTGTGGTGACTCACACTCACCAGCAATTAGTACCACATATCACAAATGCCGGACATATTGGCTCACCCTGTAATCCCAGCATTTGGGAGGCAGAGGCAGGAGGATTGCTGAGTTCGAGGCTTGCCTGGGCTACCTAGTGAGCTGAAGGCCAGCCTGAACTACACAGCAAGACACTGTCTCAAAAAAAAAAAAAAAAAAACAAGTTCCAAGTCCAAAAACATACAATGATGACTTTTTCAAGGGTGTCATGAAGAAAAAAATCATAGTGATTGACAGGTCAGGCTAATTCTGTCACCTCACTTACTAGGACTACCCAACATTATAGAAGAAATATACCAATTCCTTCCCAGGACAATACCCTCACTGACTTAATTACTTCTACTAAATTCCACCTCTAAAATTTCCAACTTATCTCTCATATATAAAACTAAGGCTTGCCAGGCGTGGTGGCTCACACCTGTCATCCCAGCACTCAGGAGGCAGAGACAGGAGGATTGCTGAGTTCGAGGCTTGCCTGGGCTACACAGTGACCTCAGAGCCAGCCTGAACTACAAAGCGAGACCCTGTCTCAAAAAAAAAAAAAACTGAGGCTCAAGTTCCCCATACACAAACCATTGGAAGACACACTCTTTGTCCAAACTGTAACACTGTTCTAAATATCATCTTTCAAATTCTAGTTTGTTGTTCATACACACACCATTTGTTATGGTCTTAAAATATCACTAAGCACTACAGATGTGTCCAGCAGATAGGAAATATTCATCCAAACTAATTATGGTTGAGAGAGACAATCTTATCTGTAACATAGAAAACATGGATTATACGCCAAGCCAGAGGGGTTTGCAGATAGTGGCTAGGGTTTCTGGATAAACCAATGTCCTACCTAAAAGGTCATCTTCTGAGGATTATTAAAACCTGCACACAGGTTCAACAGTGTGGAAATGGGAAATTAGATGATCTCATTTGAACAAAGGAAAAAACATAGAACTATCAGAGAAGACATAAGATTGTCTTATCTGTTCCTTTTTCCCCAGTATTGAAAGTCAAGATATTGCTATGCTTCAAATTGTCTATAAAACTGAAAGTCCTAGCGTTCTTGTGGATCTTTTCAGCCTTGTCTCCAATCTTCCATCCTTACCTTTCTCTAAGACACATCCTTCTATAAACTGACTCCACATTCTACTATATCTTCTACCTTTCAGCAGATCTCAATTCTCTTTCTTACAATGTTAGTAGAGCAAAGGGGCAGAAGTCTACCACAAACTGTTAGGGCAAGGTGACACTAGGAGCATTAATATAGTTCAGAGAGATGAGCTTCCTCACAAAGAAACAAATTTTAAAAAGAGGAAAGCAGGCCTTCAATGAGCAGAGGATCAAAAAAGTAATCAAGGAAGGAACTGAAGACAATTCAGGAACTATAGAAAAAGAAAGGTTAATCTATGAAAGGGAAAGGTGCAATTATGACAATCTTCAGGTAAAGGCTCATAAGAGATTAAACATATTTGAGAAACTTAGCCATTTACCTCCCAAGGCCACTTCCAAGAAAATCATACTTTCTCACCTTCAAAATGGGAATGGCTATGTACAACTGAGAAGAAAACATATGTTCTTGCTTACTGGGTATAAAGACAAAAATTAAACTGAATTAAATCACTTTGTTAAAAATGCTCATATGAGAAGGTTTCATTTGCTTGATTTGAAATGCTCGATGTACTCCCTAAAAATGAAAACATAACTATACTTGCTATGAAGATAAATATGCTTATAAGTACTGTTATATATGACCCAAGGGTAGGAAAGATACAAAGAAACATTATCTTATTCATTCGTTAAGCAACTTATTCATTCATTCTCTAGATGGGTCAGAAAAACCTGTGAATTACCCCCACACATGTGAATATTTTCAAGTATTGTCAATCAGGAAAGCAAAAAGTTGGGATTTTTTTTTTTAAACGTGTGCCTAAGTACACAAAATGTCTTGAAGAATAAAACTGCACAGTTTCACAGAAAGGAAAATTCTGACCTTAGCAATATGTGATGTCCCAGTGGGTATGAGGATTGAGTGAACAGGCTGTTGTAATAGAGCAGGGAACTTACCACAACCACTGAGGCATGAAATGTAAGCGGAATAACAAAGCCTGTTCAGGTTATAAAAGGCAGCATTAAATGTTTGCTGAGGTGATTGTGAGAGCTGAAGGTTTACCATAATGCACTCTCCACACATTTTATAAGAATAAAGTGAGATTTTTGCAGTGAGTATGAACAATGCTAAACTACAAGCCAAAGAGGTTAAGGGGACAGAGGCATAACATGGTGAATTTAAAAAGAGAGAGAGAGAGTAACATTGGTGAGATCCACTTGATTGCAATAGGAGAGAACACAGATGGCAATGTGAGGATTTTTAAGGCTCTAAACGCGCCAAATGAAACTGTCAATGGGGAACATTTTCCTCAGCCAACACAAAGCGGAACGGTGGAGCAGCGGCAGGAGGGCACGGTTTTCTGAAACAGATGCTGCTGCTGGTTTCTGGCCCACGTTCCCGACTACACTCAGGTCTAGAATCCATCCTTGAATTCACCAGTGTTACAGGCTGTTGGGGGGGGGGGGGTGTAGAGCATTCTGTGAGCCATACAGGTCAGAGAGAAAGAGAGAGGGAGAGAGATCAATCCCGCCTGGATGGCCCGATTGTTAAAGCCAGAGCAGGAGACAACTGAGTTCCTGGATCGTCTTCTATATTGTGAGGTCTTGGACTGCTTATGTGGTCCCCTGTGGCTTCTGCTTCTTTATCAGACATGAAGAGACTTGGTGTTACAGTTTAGGTCTAGGATGTTCCCTGTTTTGGAAGGTGATTGGATCCTGGGAGCATTATACTTACTCATCATTGGATGAATCCTTTGATGAGTTCTTAGTTGACCAGGCTACGAAGAGGTAGGACTGGTCAGAAGAGGTCACTGGGAACATGACCTGGAAAGGTCTCTCTCCCTCTCTAGCTCCTCCCTCTGTCTCTGCCTCATGGCTGCCATGAATGGGCAACTTTCCTCTTCCCAGGCCCTTCCACTAAGCTCTTGTTGCCCCAGCCTTAAAAAACAATGAGCCAAAATAAATCTGTCCTCCCATAAGTTGAGGGTGCAGCATGCTGGGTATCGTGTCTCAGCAATGGAAAAGTGGCTGAGACACTTGGTAATGAGTTCTCACTGCACAGAAACTCCAAAAGGGTGGTAGGAAAAGTGCTGTGTAACCAGTCCCTAAAACCCTGGTTAAAGTACACAACTGATAGTATGGAATAATGCCAGGAATACCACGTGAAAAGTAAGTATTCTAAGGAGATTCTTAAAGTGGAGCACAAATAATGGTTTTGGTCTAATCTCAGGATGTGGGAGCCGTCTGAGTCAGAGGAAGTCAAATCTGAAAAGTGTAAAACTCAAAACATTTCAAAAACAGGTTTGCTACAAAGTTCTTCATGGCAATCCAGGCTTTAGACAGATGCTGACTCTCTGGGGAAATACATGCTAGGGGCAAATCTAGAGCAGGTAAGCTTCACCCCTGCTAGCATTAGATACAAAAGGGGGAGAAATCACACAGTCCCTTTGTACATAACAGTGTGCTTTCATTGTAAACAATAGAAGAGATGTAGATAATGGAGGTGAAAGGGGAATGTATCCCATGGACACTGATGGGAAGGTAAAGACACAATCTACAACTTGGCAGTTTGGGGTGTCTCAGCAGTAGGAGCTTCTACTACTGAAATCATTGCACCTAATCATTTTTCCTTCCTTGTGTCCCTCTGCTCAAGATGTCTAGTCCCAGAAAGAGTCTATGAGGAGAGTTCAAGTCCATGTCTACGCTCAAGAAGAAAAAAATAAGGGCCAGGGATTTAGCTCAGTGGTTCTGGCATCTGCCTAGCAAATGCAAGGTCCTCAGTTTGATTCCTGGTAATGACAAACAACAATACCGGGCATGGTGACTCACGCCCGGTAATCAGTACCACATACCACAGTGCTGGATGTGGTGGCTCATGATTGTAATACCAGCACTTGGGAGGCAGAGGCAGGAGGATTGCTGTGAGTTCGATATTTGTCTGGGCTACATAGTGAGCTCAGGGCCAGCCTGAACTACAAAATGAGATCCTGTCTCAAAAAAAAAAAAAAAAGAGAGAGAGAGAGAAAAATAAGGCACCTTAACTTGCAGTTCCCTTAAAGAACAATCAGTTCAAGAGAGGTAATTCCATAGCAAGTTATCAGGAATCAGTAGAAACGAAAAGGAAAGTGACTCTTGAACAATGTAACACAAAAGCAAACATCTGCCTCCATTTTTAAAAGGAATTATATTGGGCGTGATGTGTCAGATTTATAATACCAGGCCTTAGGAGGCTGAGGCAGGAGGATTGTAAAGGACTCACCTGGACTACAAGGTGAAGCTCTGTGTGATCATGACATGTATATACAATGTACCAATGAAGATAAATTTAAAAAAAAAAGGAAGGAGTGAGGGAAGAAGTAGGGGAAGGGAGGAGAAGAAGAAATTGTCTACACGTTTGGTCAAGTACTAGAATGCCTATTAAGGTGTTTTTTGAATGAAAACATAATTTGAATCCAAAGAGTCAGTAAAGGCTCCACGTGATGCTACATGTCTATAATCACAGCACTCAGGGGGCTGAGACAAGAGGATTGCTATAAGTGTGACAGAAGCCTGTACTATGTAGTGAATTCAAGATCAGCCTGAACTACATAGCGAGACCCTGTGGCCAAAAAAAATTGTTTAAAAACCCAAAGACTGAATAAAGCAAAATTCCCTTCCTCATGCAAGTGTGCCTCATTCAGTGAGCTGAGATGTACATGCAAGATAAAGGTCAGTCTGGGGCTGGGGATTTAGCTCAAGTGGTACCGCACCAACCATGGATACAGAAGGGCCCAAGTTCGATCCCCGGCACCACCACAAAAAAAAAAAAAAAAGACAATCTCCAGGTCTTTCCTGCCTTTACACCTGAACTGGGACCATTGGCCCTGAGACTGATCGTCAGCTCTTTTGAGACACCAGCTTGCGTACTGCAGATCTACTCTGCCTCTGAAATTGTGTGGTCAACATTTTTTTAAATATAATAAGTATCTCTATCTTCTCTAGATAGATGATAGATGGATAGATAGACAGGACAAATGCATACGGAGGAGATATATACCTATGGCACCACTTCTCTGATCCACTCACTTTCTCGAAAACAGAGATAGTGGAGGTATATGTTTCTCCCCTTCTACTAGATGTAGAATAACTTGCCCTGGTCTGTGCCCATTTCATTCATCTTGTGCGTCATCCATTTTCCTGTGGTCCAATCTTATAGATGCTAGACTGGAGATGGGATGGAAAGACTCAGTTGGATACAAAATTAAACTTCAAGGAAATTACCAGACTTTCTAACCTTCAGTTTTTTCAAATGCGAGATATGTACAGTAACTCTTTTAAAGAATAATGGCTTTGGAGGATATGTGGAACAAACAGGGGAAAAGTATCCTTCCTAGTGAATGCTAGGTGCTACATTAATGTTTATTACAGCTAATGTAGAGTGATAACTGGAGTGGTGGCTGTGTTGTTTCCTTCTTGTCCACATGCACCTGAGGACTGGGCATCACAGATGCCAAATAAATATCGGTGAGTGACAATGAAATGCACTGAGAAAACTCTTTCGTGGCTTCTAAAATTGTATACTGCCTGACTTGCATGGAAGGAAGAGTGTAAGTGAATTAATTCAACCACAGTGATATCAATGACCACCACACAGTATGTGATTGTTGCACAGGAATGGGCCACTGGACAAGATAACTACCATCTTCCACAAGGAGAAATTCAACATCCTGCTGATTACACATACTCTTCAAGGGAAATGACAGGGCAGATACTGTGTTGAAAATGTATGTTAGGGAAAGTTTTCTATCATCTTCAAAATGCCAAAGTCAAAGTCAAAACTGGTCTTTTAAAAAACATATTATTGACATAAACTCCAGGGAACATACCATATAGTTCACTCTCTCCACCAAGGGTTATTCTCAATGGAAAATAATCTGCTGAAAATTGAGAAAATTAATGTCTGTATCTCATATCCCAGTATTTTAAGGCTCACCTATTCCAGTTCAGTCTCTGACTATGCATTTGAATTGTATTTCCATAGTCTGAAAATAGTGATATCAAATAACAAAACTGATGAAATCAGTTACACAAAGAAAGAGGTAGGGTACTAACTCCTGAACCCAATATTATGATATGTTATGTACAAAGCAAAATATGAAGTAAATGAAGAGAAAAATCTGAACCAGGTCATAAGACATAAATATACCAGTTAAGATTCCAATCCCTTCATTTTATTAAAATTGACCCCAAGGAAGAACACAAAAAGTGTTCTTTTTACAGAACTAGTTGTGAGCATGATCCAGATTAATTGAATCACTCTTTTATCTGTTCTCTTAACAAATACTACTTTGTGTCAGCCATGGATCTAAAAGGTAAGAATGCAGATAACTTTCATTTCAGAAGGCGCAAGCAAAAAAATACATAAGAGAGTCTTGGATAATGAAAAGATTTGAGATAATGCATCTGAGAATGATATAGGCGCCTCTTTGCAAATTCTCATGTGCACGCGCGCGCGTGCACGCACGCACACGCACACACACACACACACACACACACACAACTTCCAAGAAAGCAACACTTGAACTAAAGCAACAATCACCAAGAACCTGTCTTGTGAAGAGGGGGTGCAAGAAACATGCCGGACAAAAGAACAAAAAGGACAAAGTCCCCAGAATGGTATACACTTGACAGAGCTGAGGGACAGAAAAAGCCATTGTGCCTAGAAGTGTATATGAGGGAGCACAGCATGAAAATGAGGCGGGTAGAGCAAGAAGACACTGGAATTTTATTTGCAAAGGAGGGGATATTCCCAGTGCAGTGTTCTCTAAACCCAGTGTTTTCCATTCCTATGATGCTGACCTTGTTTTCTAGCAGCAAAGGGCAATATAGCTGGAAAAATAGAAACCTCCTTTGCTGTAAGATTTTATTTATCTGTAACAGGAGATTGTTCAGTAAGCTAAGTGATTCCATAGAAATGATTCCCTTGTTCATAGCAGCTCAGTTTGTGATAGCTCAATCTTGGAAACAACCCAAATGCCTATCAACTGGAGACTGGATAAAGAAGATGTGGTTTTTTAATGAAATGGAGTATTATTCTGCCATAAAGAATGACAAGATTCATTCATTTATGTGCAAATGAATACACCTGGAGGACACATTAATAAGTGAAATAAATAGATCACAGACAGGCAAATACCAGCTCTTCTCTTTGCTATGAGCACCTATAGATGCAAATGAGCTCTAGATAGTATGACAGTTTTTGTAGAATGAGAATTTCCAAAGGAAATTTAGTGTGGGAATGTAATGAGGGGGAAGAATAAATATGATTCTGAAAGAAAATAAAAGAGCATGTATATAGAGGGTGGGGAGGTGTGGGTGGGTAGGGATATAGGTAAAAGTGAGAATTAACTTGTGTCATATACTGGTACAAATTCTCCAATGTTATGTGTGATTGTGAGATGTATATAAAATGTACCAATAAAGAATTCAATTTAAAAAAAAAAAGAAATGATTCCCTCGGATGGCCCAATCAATTCCATTTCAATGACTGAAAGGGTGCAACCTGTTTCCCTGGACTGATGCAGAGCTTCGTGTCCAACTTGGACCTGATGCAGTCATCTGGAAAGGGAAAGCCCATCGAGTGCAGAGTGATGGATGGCTCACCCCTGAGGAACACAGTGTGCCTACATCAGCAGCTCCGATCTTTCCAGCTTCTTCTATGGAACAAAGGCTAACTCCACTGGCGCCTCAGAGACAAGAAAAAATTTTACTCACTTTTTTTTTTTTTTTCCTGCTGGAGGAATTCTCTGTTTTAGATCAAGTCCCCATTTCAAATCTTACTTGGATCCTGTGGAGGAAAGTAAATGAAACATGTGAAAATTGTTTTGACGTCAGTGGAGTTAGAAACTCACTCAGGCATTTGGTAAGAGGCAAGTAATGATCAGAGAAGTGGCCAGGTATAATAGATGTTATCTTGGGTCAGTCTCATTTCCTCCTCTGGCAAATCTTTTCTCAGAGGAAACAGGAACCCTTTGTAAGTCACAATTTTCTACCAGACCCCCACCCAGATAAATTCCTCTACAACATCAACTGACTCTCTCTAAGATGAGGGTTTGTTTGATAAATCTTAATTCTGTCTATCTCTGCTGAGCAAGAAAATGGAAGAAACTGAAATCCAGAGATATGGTTGCATTGTTTTGTTTTGCTTTATTTTTTGAGACAGTTTTGCTATGGTGTCCAGGCTGGCATTGAACTCACACTGTAGCCCAGGTTGGCTTAAACTCACAGTGATCCTCCTGCTCAGCCTCTCTAGCACTGGGATTGCAGGCATGAGCTACCATCCTACCAGAAGCATGTGTTTTGATTTGGGGTCAATTTGATGTAAGAAAACACATCATTAAAATTTCCAGTCATCGTTAGTCTCCAAAACTTCATTATCAATGTCATAACATCTCAAAAATAAACTTGACAAATATCAATAATGTCAAGGAAGTGACTCTGAAACAATATACCTTGAGAAATAATGACAAAAAAGTACTCAAGCACTTACTAAGGGCTAATTATATTATAAATGCATTTCATACCTTCTCAGAAATGGCCGGAGATAACAAAAATGAAATTTTGGTGAAATTTATAACTGCAAAGCTTATATTCTTTTTTGTTTTGTTTTGTTTTTTGAGACAGGTTCTCGCTTTGTAGTTCAGGCTGGCTCTGAGCTCACTATGTAGCCCAGGCAAGCCTCGAACTCAGCAATCCTCCTGTCTCTGCCTCCCAAGTACTGGGATTACAGGCGTGAGCTACCACACCCGGCGCAAAGTTTATATTCTTGATCAAAATTTGAAAAGACATCATTTGTAAGGTTTATCAGAAATGAGAAATTAATGTCATTTTCAGAAGATAAATTAGGAACAATGATTATTTTTCTCTGATTTATCCCTTGAATTAGGAGTCAGGACGCTATAGCCTACAGGTTAAATCTAGTTACCTGAATGATTTTTGCAGACCAAGTTTCATTGAAAACCAAGCCTTGCCCAGTAGCTTATATGTTGTTTTTAGAGTATTCTTGGCTGTTTTAATTCTGTAACAGCAGAGCTGAAGAGTTCCAACAGAGACCACCTGGTCTACGAAGTGTAACATATTTGTTATCTCCCCCCTTAGGCTAAATGGTCGCAGTTTCCTGCTCCCTCTTCCCAATAATTTTCTTCACACAAAGATTTAACTTACTACACTAGGTCCTGGGCTGTCCCTGTCATCAACAAGCCACTAGACAAGATGGGTGTTTTGCACGGTGTAAGAGACACCCTTCGGGTTCATGCGGGCCAGAGTGGTTTTAACTAATGGTGCCTCCCATCCCCTCCCACAGTTCCAGGTTAGCTGTTCACAGCGTGGGCTCCTGGCTCATCGCTGCCAGAACTGCCTTCACGAGCCACCTCCCTGGGAGAGCGAAAGCCTCTGCTCTCCTCGCCGTGGCCGAAGGCTGACCAGTGCTGTAATACAAACGCTTCCTTGCTTCACGGTTGGGCAAAGCTGTGGCGCCGTGAAGGAGCATGTGGTCACTGCCGGACCTTAGCTGAACTCGCGTTTAAGAGGCGCTTCTCTCTCAAGTTCTCCTGCTCCCCTGCCTCCCCCAGGGTTTCCCCTGGGAGGGAGCTGTCTCTCCCCAAGTCCTTTGCAAAGAACCCCAATCATAGGCACATAGCAATGATAAAGGAGGAATATTTATTTTTTCCAAACACCATTTCAATGAAATGTATGGCAGTATGTTGTTGCTGTGGTAACACCGGGAAGCTGAGAAGGAAGAAGTGAAGGGAGAGGACCATCATCTAGCGCTGTCCTGCGACATTGGGAAGATGACACGTCTAAAGAACCCTCCATACTCCTCTTCTCCCCACCAGACTCTCTGAAGACCACCCGCAGCCACTCATTTTCTGGCCCTGCAACAAGACTGCAGATACAAAAGGGAGCTTGACGCCTTTTCAACACCTGACTCCATGGATAATACTGAAGACTTATCAGTGCACCCCCATCCAGCCAAGGACTCAGAAAGCAGCAAATAACAATAGACCAGCAGTCTATTTAAAACGTACTTACTATCGAGTTCCTACACTGGCATCTTCCATGCCACGCAGACTGCACGAGCCTACTCGACTGAAGAAAACAAGTAGCGTTTTCTTCTCTAAATCACGGCACTGGTCGTACACTTTCTAGCTACAGTGTGCTTTTGCATTGGTAACTTGCTTAGAGCTCTCAGAGGCTTGAAGGAAAAACAAAGAACCTGCTCTGTGTCTCTCCATTCTGCAACTATCACCCCTCCCTGCCGCACCCCGTGGATCCTCGCCTCTCCTCTCAGCCCACTCACACACCCCAGGATCCACAGCCCATTGCAGTGTCTCTTAATAAACGCCCCGAGGCGTTCTCTTTTAGCTGAACAATTAAGCAAGCTTTCTAAGAGACTGAACCGTGTGTGACCTAAATTGGCTTTAAAAATGCTTTTCAGAGCCGAGGGAGCAGCATTTGCTTCGTAATTGCCTTCCACCTTGACATTAATGATGCACCGTGGTGTTCAGAGAGCGACTCGGAGCCAGGAATATAAGTGTTTGTAAAGTAAACATGTCAAAAAAGGCAGAGAACATTGTAGAATGAAGAAAATGTTAAATCCAACGCTGTTATGATCCATTTCTCTACTCTTTTTTTCTTCGTAAATCTTCTATGTTCAACCTACAAAGGGATGGCATTTCCCTCTTTAATGAGAGATTAGGTAACTCAACAATGCTTCCAGCTTGGATTTCTTGAAAGAGAAAAAGTGAAAAGGAGTTTCTTGTTTCCACTGTGTGACTGAAAATAAAAAGGGCTTGCTGATTTCAAGAGCTGCACAGCCTTGGGGGAACCTGTAGAAAGCATTCTCTATAGGAACAATGCTGCTTCTATTCAGCCATGTGAATTGTAATTTCACTCCCTTTCTGCAGGATCAAGGACATTTGCATGGCAGCAGGGTCCTAGCAGTTCCTGGGTCTACCGATTGCTAATTCTCACCTTTTCATTTAGTGTCATTAGTCCTTGTAGGTGGCATCTTTACTCACTGTTATATATGAAATTCCAGTGTCACCAACAATCCCAGTTTAATGAAAATATTTCATTATTTATAAGGAAAACTTTTGAAAGTTTTTGATAGTTTTCAAAATAATTTTAGGATCTATTCAACTGTACATTATGACAAGGTGGATTTATTTTTAAAAAGACAAAAATACTCTCAGTTGAAGTGGGTGCTGCCCCTTGTACCCACATCCTCCATCACAGTTGTAGGTGTAACAGCAAGGAACTTTCAGGGCACCAGCCACGCCCAGTTTGTACACCAGTGATGTAGCCTACCCATAATGCATCACTGTCTTCTGTTAAAGCATTTATGCTGCCAGTGGGACCACTTTCTCTTCAAAACCATCCTACACAAACCATCTCCACACAGTAAAATGGTTTCACTCTCTGAAACACAGGTGAAACACATTTTTCCAGGGGAAAAAATACTTTGCCTCTACTGCTTTGGAGAACCCATTGAGAAGACATCTCTGTTGAGACTCTTAAGCTGGTAGAGTTTATAAACATATTAAAAGATTGCAACACTGCACAAAAGATGAGTTATCCTGGATACCTTCTTGCAGGCGAAACAGAACACTTAAGAAGGTCATGGCTCTGTAGAGGTCAGAAACAGTTACATTTTCTATGGAAAGGAAATAAATTCCTTTGAGAAAGAAAGTAACAGGTGCTTGGGAGCTGCGAATAATAAAATGAATAAGCCATGGGATTTACAGTTACTAAAAAGGGTCATTCTAGGAAGTCAAGTGCAAAGTATCTAGGATACAGGAAAATAACCTCTTCAATAAGAGACAGACCAATTTCTATAAGAATCAGAGGGACTGTGATAATGTTTAGCTGAGAGAGAAATAATACAGAAATTTAATTGCAGCTATATATTTGAAATTCCATTAAGAAGAAAAGCATACTTGTTCTGTGTTGCTCCAAGAGTGAAATGAATTGTCTTTTATTTTTAAAAACCTAGATTTTACAATAATGCATGAGAAGAATCTCAAATGAAAGTCAACCAGTGAGGACAAAAACTTGAGAGGTGACAAACTTTTAACACTAGCTATGCAAAGGAAGAAATGATGGGGATTCTTGAATAGGTCTGGTGCTTGGGTTCAAAACTTTACAAGTCCTTATTAATGATTTGCAAATACACACAGATTTCCATTAAGTACTAGCAGAAATCAGAACATTGCCTTCCAAACTCCAGCACCAAGAATGCTGCAAGCTTTCATCAACTGGATAGATGTAACAAAATCCTACATGTAACATAACTAGGGAAAATATTGGGAGTATGTTTGAGAACCCAAAAATTACAGCAAAATTTCCCCCTCCCTCACATTAAAAGCCTCATATCTGGTCATAGTACATTTTAGGAACAAGGATGATACTCATATCTGTCACTCTTTTCCAACATAAACACCACATAAGCAAAGTTGTTTCTCCAACTGAAAGTATACCTTAAGGTTGGGTGACACATACAAGGGGGGAAAGAGCATTAAATCTTAAAACCTCAGAATTGATTTTCCTCCACACTCTGAATATATCTTTTAAAAATCTTGATCTCTGGGCCGGACGGTTAGCTCAGTGGTTCTGGCGCCTGCCTTGCAAGCGCAAGGTCCTGAGCTCTATCCCCGGTAACCACATACAATGCTGGGCGTGGAGACTCACACCCACCAGCAATCAACCAGCAATCAGCACCACATACCACAATGCCGGGCATGGTGGCTCACGCCTGTAATCCCAGCACTCGGGAGGCAGAGACAGGAGGATTGCTGAGTTCGGGGCTTGCGTGGGCTACATAGTGAGCTCAGAGCTAGCCTGAACTACAAAGTGAGACCCTGTCTCAAAAAACAAAAAATTTGATCTGCATTTTATTTTGTTTTAATTGGGTTCCATTTCCCTTCCTACTGGACACAGCTACCTCCTCTGAAGGCATCTTCTTTTATTAAAATTTCAGATCTCAAGTTAACTATGCCATCCTCAGAGAGGGGCTTCCTAAGCATTGAAGAAGCACTCTCTTTCATTCATTAATGTGCTTTTGTCTTGTGCTTTGCCTAAATAAATTGATTTCTTTGCTTAACCTCAGAGTCTTGGCTAGGTTAGAAGTTCTATTTGTTTTTCCCAGAACTGTAAGTTCAATCTGAAAACCCAAAGAATTGTTAATAAATATTTTCCTCGAGAAGAAACAAGTTTAAATTCTGCAGAAAACTTTAGTAAGGTCAATTATTGAAAGTCTCATTTTTAAGATTTTTAAAAATTATAACCATTTATTTTCAAGTATTGTAGGTTGTCATGTATTGTAGTTATTGGTTTTAAGTTTGATTGGGAATAAATAATATTGATATAATTACAATGTGCTGATGTTAGGTGTTGGGTGGAATACTAGCAAGTGCTCCAGATGATATGTACTTAAAACATATTCTATTTGGATTTATAAGATCCATGTGCTGAGTCCCTGGGGTGAGAGGCTGTGGATTTCAGTCAAGTCAAGAGGAGGACACAGGGGCTGTGGCTTCTATGATCCATGAGAGGAAAGTAATTCGTGGGACCCACAATACATATTCAAACAACCTGTGGCAAAACTAGGCAGCAAATGATATCCTAGAGATAGGAAGTGTGACACTGTGGTACCACAGGACAAAGATGAGAAGCACCCAACAAATCTCTAGGTTTTCTTTGTCACGTCTGATATATATACCATGTAACATACATATGAATATATACCATGTGTGTGCATATATGTATGATAATGCATGGATCTGTAGATATGATAGGTGTATAAAAGACTAATAATGCACTGAGGTACACAATACAGGTTATATGACTATTATAAAATAGTTAAATTGTATATATAAATTTAAATGGATCAGTAATCTTCAACTTAATAACTAAACTTAGGTAAAGAAAATTTTCAAAAGAGAAACAGAAACTGATATATCAAATTAATCTCATGAGAACCTTTTTTTTTTTTTTTGAGACAGGGTCTCACTTTGTAGTTCAGGCTGGCCCTGAGCTCACTATGTAGCCCAGACAAACCTGGAACTCAGCAATCCTCCTGCCTCTGCCTCCCAAATGTTGGAATTACAGGTGTGAGCCACCACACCCTGGATAGTGGTATGTGGTACTGATTGCTGGTGGGCGTGAGTCACCATACCCAGCATTGTTGTATGTGGTTACCTGGGATTGAACCAGGCACCTTGCACTTGCTAGGCAGGTGCTGGAACCACTGAGCTAAATCTCTGGCCCAGAACCTCCAATTTTTGCTCTTGTGTCTCCAGTGTTGTTACACTGAATGTCATATGAGACACAGAGGTGACCTCCACTGTTATCAAGGAGAATCCTCAAAAGCTAAGTACTGCCTGTGAAAGCATAGATGAAATAATGATAGGATTTCTTGTTCACAGCAGTACACAATAGCTGTTAATGTTTATCAATGGAAATGAGACACACAAAAACTATAAGAAAAAGATTGGATGCCCAGATATGCACTTTTGTCTATTACGTATCTTTCTCCCATAAGCATGTATCTATTGACATTACTAGATCACAGGCACTTTCTTATTGAGTCCTGCCTTCTGTGGCCAATAGACAATGTCTAAATGCCACCATGGACCACGCTTTCACCCCTCATGTTCTGAACAAGCAAGGTAGCATATGACCAGTGTTTCCAAGGTCCTTTAATTCTGAACTTTTAAGTGTAAGCCAGATGTACCTACAGAGGAATGTGCCTGGGATTAGAGAGTTTATCCTATGTGGCCTGAACCAGCTCATTACTTGAGGACCCTTCCCTTTTTTCTAAGATCTGTGTTCATATTGGAGAGATTAGATCCCCTTCTTTTCAAAAGCATTATTATGAACTTCTCAGTATTTACTTGTAAAAGTACTCAAATACTAAGAAATACTCAAATAATCTATGTGACTTTAAGGTCATGTCTATCAGTAGGAAATGCTTCTTGAAAACTTAAAAATTATATGGGCATGCAGTTGAGAATGATTATCAGATCCTTCACAGAATTTTACTTCCTCAAAAATGGTGACCACGAGCACTCAGGAGGCAGAGACAGGAGGTTTGCTGAGTTCACGGCGGCTTGCCTGGGCACCATAGTGAGCTCAGGGCCAGCCTGAACTACAAAGTGAGACACTGTCTCAAAAAAAAAAAAAAAAAAATGGTGACCACGACATAGTCATGCTGTACATATGACTGTGTAGAAGCTCTGAAATGCTAACCAACATCCCTTGGCTTGAAACTATGCTTTCTGAAAGAACTAGGCTTTGTAGGAAACCACTGCTGAGTCAGAAATTTGCGAAAAAACCGTTTTGTCCTCTGTTGGCACTGGTTCTCTCTGTTTCAAAGGTGTTTTCTTCGAAATAAAACTTCCAAGGAAGGAGCCCAGGTGTTGACAGTTCCTTGGTTGTACCCATATGCATTTTCCTCAGTTGCAGAGTTTCCAGTGTGGTTAGGGTAGCAGGAGAAAATCACACAAATGTTTTTCCCAGTGTCTCTAGCACCAAGAAGAAAGAAAGCTCAAAATCAAACACTTATCACTTTTTGGAAACAATGATTTTACAATACTCCAAATGAAATAAGGTTTTGCTAAATAGTTTTGTCAGTGTTACAGGGAGGGAAATGCCATACCAGTCTTACTTAAAATAGAAACAGAAATGTAAGAGTTCTTTAAAGAACATAATCATTGAAGCCCTATTCTGATAACCATCCACCTACAAACCTACAATGTCATTAGTTTTCATCTAATGGAGAAAGACCGCTGGCCAAAGTGACTAGAGAAATTATACTTTCTGGAATAGTGTGGTTTACATACATTGCTTTTACTTAAGTCATTTTCTTCCTTTGCTTTCCATATGTGATAGTGTCCATTATGTCCTCCACTCATTGCTACAAGAAATGATAATAATAAATACTTTAAAATTAATGGTTGGGAGCTCTGTGACCTTCAGTATGAAGAGAACCTAAATAATCTTGCTACATTTATTTTACTTTTTCCAGCACTGTTGAAAGTTCTTCAAATATTATTATGGATAAGTTATTATGTACCCAAATATTTGCTTATTATTGGATGTTTTTATTTCCAGTGGTTCACAATTATTTTTAAAGATTCAAAAAAAACCCTACTGGGAATTCATAATCACCAAAAACAAGCAGCAATAAACATACCCTTCAATAATTAAGTGGATAAGTGTGCTATGTCCCTATAAAGTCACAGTATTCAGCAATAAAAGTAAGGAGATAAGTCAACTCCAAAGACGCAAATGAATCATTAATTCATAATGCATATTGCTAAAGGGTTAGGGAATGATTTTAAACTAAATAAATTTAGAAGTAAGTGAAGTATATTAGTCTCAAGGCAAAGGAAAAAATATGTATATATGTATGTATGTATCAGTCAGTGCCTAAAAAGAAAAACAGATTTAATGCATGATACACCAGTATATAAGAATTTATAAGATCGGTTTACACTGGTCCCCACAGAGGCAGAAGTGGAAGAATGCAAAAGGCTCTCTGTACAATAGAGACAGGAAGGTTTTAGTTGAAGGCCTGGAGTTCACTGTAGTGAAAATCCATATCAGGAGGCCAAAGGTCTGTGCCAGAAGACTGAACTGTCTGAGCTAGAAGCCAGGAAATGCTGTTCAAGGTGAACACTTGAATAAAGATACACAGGAGATCCTTTCTTCTTCATTTTCCCTTATACCATTCAGGCTACCAGCCAACCTTGGCTGGGTCTTTTGTTTTCAGTAAATCCATTCAGCCACTCTCAGAACTATCCTGATCCAATTTAGCTGGGCATTTCTAACTCAAATGGACACAATCACTTAACTGTTACACATAAGCATTACATCCCCAACACAATTGTTTCCATGGAAATATGGATTGATAATGTGGAAATCCCTATACATGTATAATGGAAGGAAAGGACTATCCAAACTGATGGTGAACAGGGAGTATGAGGTTACAGAAAAGTTAGGGATGAGTCTAAAGCGACCCCTTAGATAATAGACTAGACTGGAAAACATCAGTATGATCTCATGTTTAGCCTAATAGAGATATAGATGTTACATCTAGAATTCTTTATGGTGTGTATATACAAGGGTTAGTGTATACCTATCTATTTTGCTATCCTGTCAGTTGAAAGGGTTTACCAGCACTGGTGCTCCAGTAGCAACAAGCATACCTAGGCTTAAATCATGATTTCCCACATCATTCATCAGCAAAAGAAATTAGGGCTCCTTACAGGAATGGCTGATGATGGGACTGGAACAGGATATATACAAGGTGTGCCTGGAATATCTAATAGTGCCAGAAAATAAGGAAGTGATTGAAAAACCAAACTGATGGGCTATGTCAAAGGAACCTATAAATGAAATAAAAGTGAACCCAGACATGAATTTTAAAAAATGAACCTTATAAATGAACTTTAAAAAATGGTCAAGGCCAGAACACTTTGACCAATAACAAAAGTAGTACTGAGTTAAAACTTAAAGCATAAAACAAATGTCTATGAATCTACACTCTCATAGATAAATGATTCAATAAATCAGTCACATCATCCACAGAAAAAAATAACTCAAATAAATTACAAATTCTATGCTCAGATTTGACCCATTGAATCCCTAGCCCTTTACATACACTTCCACTGACTGGTCCTGAAGAAACTTGACCCTCATCCTCTTGACTAGGTGATTGAGGTTAACCTCAGTGTGCTATTATAGTATACTTACATCTTTGATAAGATTTGGTGAAAAAGCGCCTCACTTCTGTGATTTTCCTCCCCAATCCCTTAACATCAAGCTAGACATGTGGAAAATCTTCAGAAAAATTCCAGGACTGGCTCATCCCACAAAACTGGGACCCATGTTCCTCAGAACCCTTGAAAGGATCCAAAATAAGCAGAGTCTCAGAAACAGCTTAAAAGAGCATAAAAGACAGGATGAATAAATGTTATAATATCCTGGATAGATGCCCAGAACAGTAAAAAGTCATTAGGTAAAAAATGAAGACATCTGAATAAAACATCCATTTTAATTAATATTAATGTATCAGTATTGTGTTTTTTTCAATGTGATAAATGTACCATAGTAATATAAAATATTCACACTAGATGAAAAGGGATAATGTATACAGGGAAACCTTCCTATCTTTGCAATTTTCAAAATTTTAAAGTGATTCTAAAGTAAAAGTTATTTCTAAAACATTAGATATATTTTGACTCCAAAATGTTGCCTATATGTCTGATTATTTCTGAAAAATGGAATTACACATTTAAAGTAAATGTATATTTTAACACCATATTGTCAATTATTTATTGTAATTTTGTATTAGAATTGTAATTTTATATTAATTTTGTCAGTAGCTGTATTTAAGTGTATCTATTTATAGTAGGCCTGAATAAAAGTGACTTTGTTATTCTGTTTTTGTTTTGTTTTCCAGACAAAATCTTGTTATGTAACTGAGACTGGTCTTGAGCTCACTATGCAGTCCAGGCTGGCCTCAAACTCACAACAGTTCTTCTGCCTCAGTCTCCCTAGTACTAGGTAATGCTATAATCCTACAGGTGTGAGCCACCATATAAAAGTGACTTGGAGGGCCGGAGATTTAGCTCAGTGGTTCTAGCACCTGCCTAGCAAGTGCAAGGTGCCTGGTTTGATCCCAGTAACCACATACAATAAAACTGGCCATGATGACTCACACCCACCAGCAATCAGTACCACATACCACATTGTAGGCATGGTGGTTCACGCCTGTAATTCCAGCACTCAGGAGGCAGAGGCAGGAGGATTGCTGAGTTTGAGACTTGCCTGGGCTACACAGTGAGCTCAGAACCAGCCTGAACTACAGAGTGAGGCCCTGTCTCAAAAAAAAAAAAAAAAGGTGACTTTGATCTTGAATCTTCCACATAGAAGCAAATCGTGTAACTGCTACTACTTTTAATCAATCTGACATGAATACAGCTTAGAAAAAGTCGAGAATAAGAGTTCAAAGCAAACTACCCTGAAGCTCCATTTTTCTAATCTGTAAAATAAAGGTAATCAAATGTTGCTACCATAGAGCTTCTAAGATGATTAAACAAGATAATGTATATAAACCAGTTAGTATGGTGAATCCACACTGTCAGTCACTATTACTGACTTAGAACTGTTCACTCATTTACTCACAGTATTTGCTGAAGAACTGCCACAGGGGAGCTTTCTGCAAGGTTCTGGAGAGATGTTGAGAAACCAGGCACAGGGTCCCTCCCGACAAGGGACTCACAGTCTAGCAGCCCAGTCAGAGATAGGACAGGAAATCACACTGTTGTGGAAAAGCACAGAAGCAGGCAGAGAAAAAAACTCAGCAATGGAACTACCAAGAGAGCGTCCCAGGAGAAGGCATGTGCTGCACCAGAATCTGAAGGATCTCCAGGACTTAGCTGATAATGTGCTGTCCCCACGGGCACTCACTCTTCCCTAGGGCCTACTGTGTCCTTTCTGATTCCATGCTCAATGACATCACATCAGCAGCTTAATATTAGCCACGGTGCAAGTATTTACATCATGAAAATCAGCAAGCAAATCAACGTTCTTCTCCTGCACCACCTCGGAAAGGTGGTTGTTCTATTGTTGCCAGCACAGCATAGCAGTGCTCAAGCAGACTAAGAGGGAAGAGGGCAGAGGGGAAGAGCATCGTGAACTGGAGAAACTGAAAGGACTTCGAGTGAACTAGGACGGGAAGGCTTTGTGAGGACAGCAGGAAATGCAGACCAAATCACATTGCTCTTTATAAGGCAGATTCTGACTTTTACAGCTTTGTCCAAGACAAAGGGAGGAGCCACTGAAAGGCAGGAACACAATACAGAGCATGGTATGTGGATTGCAAAGGTTTCCTCTGGTTTCAAGGTAGAGCTGAAAATAGATACGGAGCGCTTAAAACTTATTTAAGAGATGATTTGGATTTGATCAGTCTTTTTCTCTATGGGATAGTGTAATTGAAATGTTGTCATCAGTTGACATTTCAAAATGCTAGTATTGTTTTTTTCTTTGTATTTTCTGGATTTTTAAAGTTTTTATTTTTAAACTGTCAGAAAACAAATTGAAATTTATGGCTTTTGAAAGCTTTATTACATTTCTAACTGTTCCTAAAAAGTTTTCTGCCTCCCACCCCTACAGTTATAAAAGGAGACATAGAAATGAAGAGATTGTTGGGAAATAACAACGTGAGAAATAATAATGCTCTGAACTTATGATTATCATGGTGAATGGCTTTGGAAAACAGGAGGCAGCTCATGGCGAAGGAATGGATGAGGAAATAAGAGACAAGGAAAAGTTATGGAAGATCTTCCAATACCCAGCTGGTTTCAGTGGTAACACAACAAAATAGGAACCAGAAAAGAAACAGTAATTTAGGGGCCCAGAGAGTTTGTCCAGGAAAGTAGTGGACGTAGCAATGCTAAGGGAGGAAAGAACAAGTTTGCTTTATTATGTTTGAAATGTCTTTGCAAGTTCTAAGAGGAGTTGTGTAGAAATCAGTTATGTGCAAGAGTCAGGAGCTCAAGAAAAAAAAGAAAAAAATCACTTAAAAATAAAAGGCAGCAAATCTTTGTCCAGAGGTTGGAGACAAACCAAGAAACTGAACCCTGACAGAGTAAAGGAATAAACATCTCTTTGAGGAAGAAGGGCTAGTTCGCTCTGTCCAACTCTGTTTTCAATAAAAATAAGGACCCAAAATTTTCTCTTCATTGTGTCTACTATAAGATGAAACACCATTCCCATGAATCAGGCTTTAAACGTTCCTGAAAACATCAGTAAAGAATAAAATATCAATGTAAAATTCAGTCTCCTTGGGAAGAAAAAGGAGAAGCTTCAAATTGACAAATGGTGGGGAAATGGAGAAGCCGGTTCTGATTCGCCATGTGGGGAACAGGAAGAAGAGTATTACACTGAGCTGCTGACAGGAGACAAGGTGTATGTAGCCTTAGTTCCCCATCACTGTCATTTCCAGAAAAACAGGTCTCTGGTTGAAACCAGAAATTTCTTATGTGGAAAATGCATCTTCAAAGCTTGGCTGAGGCCAGGTATGACTTGAATAGCATCTCAAGTCCAGAGAGATGGAGTTAATTCTTGATGGAATGATTGCACTTGTATCAAATTCAACTTCTCTGACTAAAGAAGTCACAGGAGTTATAAGCAAGCATATCAGAAAGCTTTGGATAGTATCTGTAGCTCTGAAAAAAGAATAGTTCAGCAGTCTTGGGAGTAAGACCTAAGATTTACCCAACTATGGAAATGGAACAACAATTGACAATTCCTAGGACCTGTCTGTGGTATTTCAAAGATGCAGCAAACCCCTAACATTATAGGAAAGGGTGGGGATGGATGGAGGGAGGAGAGGATTAATCACTGGATTCCTCAGTAGGGCTCTTTAGCTCCCCCACACACATAGAGTAGCTGGGGCAAGGATCAGATTGTACAAGCCAAAAAAATAGCAAAGATAGACTATTTTTGGCTTCAACTTATGGTTTCTACCTAGCAAGATAAATCATAGATGTCCTTTATAACAAAAGTATGACCTAATCCAGTACTTCTGACTCATACAAACACACACACACACACACACATATCCTCACCGTGAAAAGAGATATGAGCCTCTGTTCTTCAGAGACATAGGATTCTACAACTGTAAAAATTCTCTCTTTATCTTAGTAATGGTTTAAAATTTATAATTGTTATAATATAAAAATATTCTTATAATATAATATTCATATAATATAAAAATATTCAACTGGGATTGATTGTGATCTTTTGATGCAGGAGATGGTACTGTTTGGATTTTCCTACAGAACAGTTTGTTTGTGACTGGTCCAAAAAAATAAAGATCACTGATGATGGGACAATTAGAACAAAGAAAATAAAACCTGAACATATATACTATTAACAAAAAACATGTGAAATATAGTGTGACAAGTCTACATCTTCAATTTTTTTTCTTTTTTTTCTGGTATCAGGAATTTAACTTAGGACCTTGCACTTGCCAGGCAGGTGTGGTATCACTGAGCTACATTCCTGGCCCCGATTTTAAATATTTTTAAATAAACAATTGATTTACAGCCCCATAAAACTTGTCTTTATGTTTGCTATAATGATACTGTTGAGAGCCTTGGTCATAGCATTTCTCTTTAAGGGCCTTAAGAAGAAATTTCTGTCAGCTCAGCATTAGGGACGGCCATGTTTTTTTCTAGGAATACCATCATTCCTAATCATATATAAAATCCAAATTAGTCAATGAACCAAAATTACTTTTGAGATTGTCCACTTAAAAATAGGATCCTCAGAATCAAATTGCCTGGAATTAAATATAAGGTCCTTTATGGCATGAATATGGTTTTTATAACAAGATAAGGGGTAATTTAGTAAACATTTATAAACTATATTTAGAATTGTCACCAATGTCATATTCACTTTATATAAACTTCATAACAGTTATTCTCCTTATTTTACTAGATGAAATGTTGAGACTTACAATGAGTAAATGACTTGCCTGTTGTCACCCAAGTAATCCTTGGAAATCTAGAGTTTTTCATGCACATTCTTACTTCAAATCTAGTCCTCTTTTATTCTCTTCAAGTTATTGAAGAGAATATATGTTTGTGTGTGTACATGTATATATATATATATATATATATATATATATTCTAGAGACATATTACATTTTATTTAATCTTTACAACCATCCCAAGAGTTAATATTATTTACCCAAATTTTCAGAGATGAGATTTTCAGATGTGTCAAAACTTACCTATAATCAATCAGTTTAAATATGAAGGGAAGAGCAAATCTGAAATTCATAACGCCTCATTCTGAGTTTTCCCTTAAACTCTTCGCCCCATCTGCTGTGCTCTAAAGTAAACTTATAATCTTCCTCTCTAGAGAGTTCAGAATTGAGATTCCAATTTTTTTCTAGTAAATAATGTGTTATTACTTTTCCCTCGTTGCTGAGACAAAATAGCCAACTCCTAACGTCGGAGGGGAAGGCGTTTGTTTTGGTCACGCTTCAAGGAGGCGTAGGCTCCTAACTGGCTGAGTCCACGGCAGGGCAGATGGCAAACAGGACTGTCTGCAGAGAAGAAACAGCATGATGCTCACATGGGAGCAAAGGCCACAGGCAAGACCTCCCCTGCTCTTTCTGCCTCTTTTATCCCATCCAGACTGCTGGGATGAGGACGGTGCTAAACTACTCACTCACTTCGGCAATCGCACACCCTGACTCCCAGAAGCACGCATTCCAGACTCAGCCACCTCTGAACAAAGGGATGGACATCCAGATCCAAACCATAACAAGTAACTTCATACTTACTATACTTATTAAAATACAAAACATAATCCAGGGATCAGAAAGTTATATCAATCTCATACAATGTAGTACGATTAAAGGAATGTTCACTGAACACCTTCACCATCTGCCCAAACAAGGAAAGGAAGCAGAAAGAATTCCACTGTGCCTGTTGTCTTTCCCTCTTTTCTGTGAAGGGGAGGGAGGCAGTTGATTTGCCAATGGTGCTTATTTATCAATAGCCTAACTATTGTTTTTTAGTTATTTCCCAGAATGATCTGGGAAAGATGAAAGTCACCAAATATTTTTGAGTTTTTAACAGAGTATTGCCCCAAGATGTATCTGTGGGTATAAGCTTTTAGGTCCCCCGCCCCCGCCCCCGCCCCCGCCCCCACACCCCTGTCCTAGCTTTTTTGGCACTGCAAGTCATGTTTCCAAGCAGACAGTCTGGATGAGTCATAAAAGATTCCACTAAGGTATGAATGTAGACTAAGTGGAAATTCAGGGCTAATCTGTCAGGTCCAACAAAGATAAATATCCCAGTGGCACTGCCATATTTCACGGTGTATAGTGTTCACTATAGATCGCTTGACATGATAAATTTTATGGCCAAATGTGGTGGCATTTAGCCACCCCAGGTCTTCTAATGATGGTTGGTCTTCCTCTGATGGGGTCAATTGTGATAAATCACCCTGCTGAACTCCCCATGAAATATGACTCTTTAGGTTAGCCAAATTCTCTTTGATGTGCATGCCCCAGTTAGCCTGAAAACATTTACCAAAGGAGTTTTCTAGTTAGAAGGATGAGATGGTACCAGGTATGACCTTCTATTTTTCCTTATTATTTTGTTAGAAACAACAAGAAAGGTTGTAGAATGTTTCTTGTGAATGATATGGACAGATTATCTTCTAGTATGGCAAGAAATGGAGGCCACTGCCCATGAGGAGAGAGAAAAATAAGATAGTTTCTTTCATATCCTGCTTATTTCATTAATTCCTTTAGTATAAAGCCAACACTCCATATCTCTTCGGTTTATCTTTTCTAGTACATTAAACATCTGAGTAGCCAATGAACTGATGCCACGTATTTCTCCCAAGGAACTTACCCAAAGCTTGAAAGAATGATGTTTCCATTCACAGAATTACTTAACTATGTCGTATAAGGAAAAACAGCCAAATATTTGTGTTATGCTTTATGTCCAGATGTTCTACAGCACCTTGTGTGCTCATAGTGGGGCTTCTTGGAGGTGACTGGACCATGATTGTGTGATATGCATCACTGGAATAGTTCACTGATAAGTTTATAACTGGTTTTGATGTTGGTAGGTGAAGCCTGGTAAGAAGAGGTCATCCATCTCTTCATGCAGAAACTATTTTAGGAACCTATTTTAGGCGATGATTTATCAGTCTCATCTAAATTTGAATGCAGACAAAATTGCTATACAATATTCATTTTGTAAGTGAACAATTATGTGGAAAGTAATTCATTAAATTACTCTTTCCCCTTCACAGGGCTTCCTCCCTTGAATACTAAAATGGGTTGGCCACACAGTATCAAAGGTCATTTCTTGTTCTTCCAAGACTAGGCCCTAAGCCAGGAAACAATGTATTCTAATATAATGACTACAAGGATAAAATGAGGGGTAGTCAGCTTGTTGATTAATCCTATTACTACCTTTAAAAAAGATCTTGTTTTTCTCTTCTTTATTCTTTTCCTGTTCAACTGCATCATTTGCACATGGGCTGTCAAAAAAAAAAAAAAAAAGCCAAATGTGGCCAGCTTTTCTGAAACACTAAGGCTGGAGAAACTCAGACAGGATATTCCTAGCTGCCACATGATTGACGAATCAACTGAACAAAAACTGACATACAATGGAAAAATCATATTCTTTAGAGTTCAAAGACTTTAAGTCCTAGTTTTTCTTTTAGCTATCACCACAAATAGCTCATGTGTCCTCTCTAAGACTTAGGTTCCGTGTCTATCAAACAAAGAAATTCACAACCAGCAGCACACTCTTTGGCTGGCTGGCTGGGTGTCTACATCTATCAGTGCAAGAAAGTCACTGTTATACCTTTTCTTCCAGGAGAGAAATAGGGACTCAGTGAGGATGAAAGAACAGCACAGGTGAAAGCATATCGCAAGTCCCAAAACTTAAACATATATTTTGTTTTATTCTTAGATCACCTCATCTAAATATCAGAGGTTTATGCCTAGGTGATTATAGTAGAGACAAAATAAACTTTGGTGATGTGTAGATATATTCTTTACAATTTCAGATATAAACAAGAATCAAGCACTTATTCTACCCATCTTTTAGTAATAACAGGAATGCTTTCTGTTTATCTTATCCACCAGGGGTCATCTCTGGCATGTAGCCCATTGCCTAAAGATGGAAATTCAGTAAGTGTAGTAAGACCCTTCTGATGAGTAACGTGAGTCCAGTTCTTCACAAGATGTCTGGTTACTGTGTTGGTTTACTGCAGGGCTAATGAAAAAGCTATTGAGTTTGCCTATGGTCAGCAACAGGATGTACAACCCCAAGCTATGGCTTGGTTCTTCCTCATCATGATTTTTTTTTTTTAGGGAGGGGTTAAAAACTAATTCTGGATCTTCTGGCTGTATGTGTTTCCAGGAGAAGAGGAAAAACTGCAAGAGAGGGTGGCATGGATAACAGGCCTCACAGAAGCAAAACAGTTCATGGTGGGCAGAAGGTAGCAAAGCAAGCAAGAAACAAGACATGCCTCTTTCCGATCCTTATATTGTATCTGAGCTACTAGGATTAGGATGGTGCCAAAGTAGTCAGTGGACTGATTTAGACACCTGCCTTTAATCCTAGCATTACAACATGAATCAATCACACACTCAGGATCCAGCTACCTCTGACCACATGAGGCCTTGGGGAACATCTGATCACACACCATAACACCTGGCCTCTACTTCTCTGCTTTCCCAAGATAATTGTTTCATGCTTGCTTTTTGTTTGTTTGTTTGTTTTGTTTTGAGACAGGGTCTCGCTTTGTAGCTCAGGCTGGCCCTGAGCTCACTATATAGCCCAGGCAAGCCTCAAACTCAGCAATCTTCCTGCCTCTGCCTCCCGAGAGCTGAGATTGCAGGAGTAAGCCACCATGCCCACCGGCATTGTGATGTGTGGTTGCCTGGGATCAAACTCAGGACCTTGCACTTGCCAGGCAGACACCAGAACCACTGAACTAAATCCTCAGCCCTCCATGCTACTTTTTTACTTGATGTCATCCTCCCCTTCCTATAAAATTCCCTCTATTCACCTGCCTTAGGATGCGCAACCTGCAGTCCAGTGAAGCATCATCAGTTACTATGCCTTACTGTATTTTACTTTTGATAAACAAAGAGAATAGCCAAGAGGATGACCTGAAAAAGTGGAGACATACTTGAACATATTGAATACTTAATAAAATAAATGAAACGTATATATTGGAACAAAGAATACTCTCAACAAAATGTGGATTATTATTTTTTTGTAAAGTGAGAAATGAAAAATTAAAGGAGAGCCTTAAAGGGAAAAAACAAAAACAGAGACATCTATTTTTTTTTTTTTTTTTTTGCTTTTTGGAGACAGGTTCTCGCTTTGTAGTTCAGGCTGGCCCTGAGCTCACTATGGTGCCCAGGCAAGCCGCCGTGAACTCAGCAATCCTCCCGTCTCTGCCTCCCGAGTGCTGGGATGACAGGTGTGAGCCACCACGCCCAGCATTATATGTGGTAACTGGGGATCGAACTCAGGTCCTTATGCTTGCGAGGCAGGCGCCGGAACCACTGAGCTAACCCTCCGGCCCAGAGACATCTTTATTAATGACCTACCCAATTGTATCTTTACAGATAGAGAAGTTTTCTCTTTTTTTGGCTTTAATTTCAGAAGTGTTATTTATTTATTTATTTATTTATTTATTTATTTATTTATTTATTTATATTGAATTATTTATTGGTACATTTTATATATAGCTTATAATCACACTCAACACTGGGGAATTTGTACTAATATATGACACAAGTTAATTCTCATTTTTATCCATATCCCTACCCACCCCACCGCCCCCTCCCCCTATATACATGTTCTTTATTTTAAAATCATATTTTTTTCTTTCCCCTCATTACTTTCCACTACCATATTCCCTTTGAATATTTCCTATTTCACAAAATCTCAGTAGAGAATGTGTTAAGAAATAAGCCAACTCAGAGGCATGAATCTCCCCAACTACATTTTTTAAGTCTTTGGTTTCAATTAGGAAATCAATAATGTTTCCAGAGTAGTGCACTTACCCTCCCTCATCAGCCTTTAAAATTTATCTCAGAGTTTATTTTTGAGGTAAGTTAATTTGATCAGTTCACTTTTCATAATAAGCATGTGAACTTCACAACATTTTACACTTTAAATCTGAATGAAACTTCCCTACCTGTCCCATCAAATAGTAGTTGGCGACCATCTTAGCTTACAAAATTTATGATCTGTGAGTTTCCATGACCACTAACAGCTGTCTTGATTTTCCCTGGGTCCACAAAATAATGGCTGAGAAGAAATTCGTAACTATTTGGTTTTAAAATACTGTGTTAGTCTGAGACTAGAAGAAGAGAAAAGAAAATGGTTCTATTTCCTTCAGATTTAATTTTAACAACACTCAAGACTGACATAAATTTTCAACCCAGTGGGATCACTTTAAATGCCATGATATAGTGGTTTTTTTCTCTTATTACTTGATTTTAATATTACATTTTAAACTAGAAGCCATAAAATACCATGCAATATATATGTAAGAGATTGTTATAATATGGAATGTACTACTCTAGGTCTTACTGAAGACACCAAGAAAAAGAAGACATAACTTGTTTCCAATCCAGTTATGTCATTCTAGATAGATCATATATGCATACATACATACAACAGAGTCCACAAAAAATCTCCATACATTTCAGGAAAAGAAAAATAGTATGATATTTTTTTCAGTAGATGTTTCTTCTTTCTCTCTTTTCCCCTCTCTCCCTCTCCTTCTCCCTCTCCTCTTTCTCTCTTTCTTAGACAGGGTCTCGCTTTGTAGTTCAGGCTGGCACTGAGCTCACTATGTAGCCCAAGTAAGCCTCGAACTCACAGCAATCCTCCTGCCTCTTCCAATAGATGTTGTTACCCTCATATGGGGGATCCCAGTGGATGTCATACAATGCAGAAAACCCACTACACTGTCCTTCCTTAGAGAAGAAATTGAAAATGTATGTGCAGTGATCTCAATTACCCAATTACTCAATTACCCAGGGTGAGCAAGCAGTAGTTCACCATACTAACAAATGTCTGGAAGTTAAAAGCCACTCTTTTGAGCACCTCTTGTAATTGTGGATGCCAAAGGTAACATTTATTGATTTCAGGGTGTCTCAAAAAGTTTACTATTTAAAATATTTGTACAAGATTTTCTTTTCCTAAAGAGTATACTTTTGGTGGACTCTGTATATGTATATATTAGTACAACTAAATTGGAAGATAACACACACATACAGATAATTATTCACAAGTATTTGAGAGCAATTAACTCATGATATAAAGTAGCACATAGGTTCAAGAGGTGGAATGGGAATATGTAACAAAAACAAAATGAAAAATGGATCAGAGAAAAATAAAAGGTACAACCTCGGAGTTTCTCTCCCCAAATGGAGGTAGATTTCAATGGAAGGAGAAGAAAGAATTGGCAGAAATGAGCTAAACCAGTCAACTTGAGGACTATTTTTAAAATCATGTTAAAATAATACTTAAGTTTCAAAATGTAAAAACCCTTATAAATCAGCCCAAGGAATTTGGTCTTCATGGTACAGCTAAGAAAAAGTAATTCAAAGATTCTTGATTCAAATTTAACATCAAGGAACTGATATTTAGGTTCCAGCTAATAGTATTAGGTAGACTAGTTAAGAGGCAGGTTGCTTGGAGGTAGGAAAACACCTGCAATGAAACTTCAGGAGATAGAATGAGCGAAATGAAACTGACCCGGATTTCATTCATTTGTTCTATGGACTCAAAAAAGTCAGCTGTTTTGTTTGTTTGTTTGTTTGTTTGTTTGTTTGGGCTCCATAGCACCTCGTACAGAATGGGAAGAAGAAAAAGAAAAGCAGAGAAGACCACTTTGGAGCCAAAATTAAATCAAATACTACACATAAATCATCTCTCATTTCACTACACGGTAGACTGGGGATTTAGCTCAAGTGGTACTGTGCCTATCCTGGAAGCGCAAGGGCTTGAGTCTGCTTAAAAACAAACAAAAAATCAGTTTAATGCACAGTTTTCACTTACTTTCACTTTTGAAAAACAATTCTGCTAATTATGTAGACCATGATTGACAGATTTTTTCTTTTTAAACAATTCTATCCCACTGCTTCCTTGTCTCTCATGAGCTACACACACTTCATCATATTATTTTCCCCCATATACATTGCATTGTTTTTCTCTGCCGCCTTTAATATTCTCTTCCTTTGGCCTTAGAAGTTTGACTGTAATATATACAGCCCAAATCTTTGTACATTTTTCCTTCTTGGGGTTCTCCAAGTTCCTTATTCTTCTATTTTGGAAATCATTGGTTTTTAAGTAATTATGTAATGTTTAAGTGAAAATAAATATGTGAAATTTCTTCAAATTTAGAAACTAGCTTATTTAGTTTATGGGCAGAAGGTCTGATCTTCTCTTCTGTTAACCACTTTCTGTGGTTATGTTTTCTTCACCACTACCACAGTTTATCTCCTCTTAAGAAATCAAACGGAGTGCCGAGGATTTAGCTCAAGTGGTACTGCACCTACCTTGGAAGCACAAGGGCCAGAGTTCAATTCCCAGTACCGCAAAAAAAAAAAAAATCAAATGGAGTATATATATTAATTTCTATGCTATAAAGAAATAATCTGTAAAGTCATCACTAGCATTTAATAAGACCTAGTATGTACAGAATAATCCTTACCAAGCCCCTTTCTATTTAGTATCAATAGTATCATGTAACTTTGCTCACAGGACTATGAGTGATGTACTAACATTGTCCTATTTTATAGATGGGAAGACTGAGCCTCAAGTGGCTTAAATAACTTGCCCTTGATTGTACATTAGTAAGAAGAGCCAGGTCCAATCAGCAATCTGCCTCCTAAGCACTTTATGTCACTATCTCAATAAAAGCATGTTTATTTCATTTTGCATTTTTCTTCCCAGATGCATAAATTTTAGTCTCCACTCTTCATTAGAACTTGAATACAGGGCGGATGTGCTTTACATTTCTGTGTCTCATACACCTTGTCTTTGGTTAATAGATTATGTACCTTCAAATATAAGTTCACCTCTTCACTACCTCTGTGACCTCTGTGACTTTGAGCTGACTACTTAAAAGTTCTGTCTTGATTTTCTACTTTTAAATGTAACTATCACTTTTTAGTTTACAAAAATAAAGTAACATAATACATGTAAAATGCTGAAAAAATGTATAGGATAAATCAAGCTCTCAATAAATATTGGACAGTATCATCTCTTTGTATATGTTATATTATACTTATCAGGTTGTATAATAATTAAGTCATTTTTCTGAGTATTTATTTCCTTATTTATTTCTTTCTCACTAACTGGTAATTAAGAATAAGTGACACAGTAAGTAAAAGCATTCTCACAATATCTGGGATAGAGAGTTATTAATTAATGTTAATATTCTACTATGCCTTGGGTCTTGAAAATGCAAGGTTCTATAATGGACATAAAAGGTACTTTAATGGAAATATATACATAATACAAGAGAAACACAAATAAAAGGACAAACAAGGCAATATTATCCTTCTCATTTTACAAAAATGGAAACTGAGACTTACTCATATTAGCAACTGACAGGAGTTTAATTTCCTAAAAATCAATTCAGCAAAATTTAACTTTCTAAATGTCTGATATGCTTCATTTATCCAGCTGATTGGGTTAGTGCAAGTGGTATTTACAGCTTTGATGAAGAAATATAAAATCAAACAGTAATATTTTAAGCACTTAAATGGAAGATTGAGCCTTGGTTTCTGCTAACAGAACAATTTTTAGCAAAACAGAAACTAAGTATTTATTTTGGGAAGTTTTCAGTCTCTTCTGATTTTCAAATGCATTTTAACTATATTTCTGTTTGATTAGACTTTGGTAATTCTGGATATTGGGTTTCTTCTGAAGTTCTTCCTCTTTATTTTCTGATTTACAACTCAGAGTTATTAGAGGTAATAGTCATATAATCTATCATAGCCAAGTTCTCAACAGCCCACTTTCTTTACCATCTTGAGCTGTTTTAAAGCACCCTTTTATATGCCATATTTCAATAAGCATAAAATATATTGGCAAATCTCAATTGCCTCTTATCAGCAAAAAGATTTTCTATGTGATGAGACTTTTTCAAGTTATTTTTATTTAAGATGCTTTCAGATTTAAGTTTGAGTTCTTAATTTAATTTAAATACTTAATGCAATTATATCTTACTTTAATTAAAATAGCTGAAAATTGGACTTAATTTAAAATAAAGATTTGATTTCATATAAAATTGGAACTCAATATAATTTAAAATTAAAATTTAATTTAATTTAAATTTGTGATTATTTCACATGCTTTTGAATGTAATTTAAATTTCAAGTAGCTACAGATACAAACTGAAAGCTGATATCCCATTTGAGATATTAGCAACAGAATAGTGTTTGATGTTTAAAACATACAAAGTGACATTCAAAGGTATCCAGGTTCACAAGCAAAAGAAGTTAGCTGAAAAATTGTTAATATGGATAAAAGCAAAAATATTGGCTAGAAAATACCACTTCTTATGGAAACTTTTCATCCTTTTTTAATTATTTGATCACTCAGTTAGTATATCAACCTTAGTGTGATTGGGACTCCTGTTAAATTAACTGACATTTTTGTTAATGCTATTAGAAATAAATTTGGCAGAGAAGGAGGAGGAGGAGAAGAAGGAGAAAAAGGAATGGTTACAGTATTTGGTTAACTGATCATGAGATCATCAGGCCATTACTTATGTAATTTTGCTAAGGTGACACCCTGAGGGCCAGTGCTTGACCCACAGTCTGCCTGAAGCCCTGATGATCCTCTTTTCTAAACACCATTTCAGAGAATGTAACCCAAAAGTATTCAAATGGAAAAATTCAACACAGCCTACATTAATGACATTTACACAATCATAGAGTACCAGGTGACAGGCCAAGAACTTTTAGTTTTGAGAACATAAGTAGAAAAAATAAGCATTATGAAATGAGCTTTACCCGGACATTTAATATTAAAGGATGAAACATCCTTTTGGGCTCCCCGTGGTCTCAGGATTATCTCCCAATCATCCTTTATATCAAACAAGGGGCAAGTTCCTTCCATGGTTTATAGCTGGATGTCCCCTTCAAGTCTCATGACTCATAGGCAGAGCATTTGAAAGGTGACTGACTCATGGGGGTGCTAAGGCTAAATGTGACGCTAAGAGGCAAGCAGACCTGGCCTGTCTTGGTAGGATACATCGCCCTCTCGGGAGCCAACTCCCCACGTTCTGCTTCCTGCTCGCCATGCTGTCTGACAGTCCCTTGTACCATTCTTTCCTGCCTTACAGTTGATCAGCTATGGAATAAAAACACGATCCAAATAAACCTCTCCAACTATAAGTTGTGGACATAGGTATTTTGTTTCAGCCATGGGAAACTGACTAAGACAGTCCTGTTTCATAATTTATTTACTAGTTACCTGTTTAAACACACAGACCTTGAAACATCCAATGTTTTTATTGTTACTTCTACTCTTTACAGGGGTTGGTAAAAATCTCTTGTATAAAATCAAGAGGATACACTATGAAGAAAAACATATTTTGATAGATACCCAAAGAAGTAGAAAAACAAGCAATTGTTTCTTTCTGGCAAACTTTCACATTTTGTCTCATTATTTTGAGTACATGCTCAATGTTTAAGAAGCTACTGTCACCAATGTTTATGATAACATGTTACTAAAATACATATTTATACTACCTCTTTTCAAAAGTTATAAAAATCCTTATTTACTTAAAATAAGTGTCATACTTTTCAATGATTTTATTTCCTTTCTAAGATAGAAAACATTTTGGAAAAAGCAAAGAAAATTAGAAAAAGCAAGGAATGGTACCACACATTGCGTAGGTGTTCAGTAAGTGGTATTTTATGTTGATGAGAAGGAAGAGAAAATGGAGGGGGAAGTATAATTTTAAGTACATTAGTTTTCTTAATTTATGCCATAAGACAGAATTATTTAGTCACACCTCTATATTTAATGTAAAATCAGTGGTGAGGCAATCACTAAAATGTAAATCAGGCAGAAAAGAATAAGAAGATCTACTTTTTAACCATTTTCTGGATAAGTAGAGGAGAAAGCCCTATTTCATGTTTCATCATGAGTGTGAAATTCAGAGGATTGGTGACTAACTGTAAACACCATGATGCATGAACCCGATTGCCATTTAGTTACTGATTATAGAGTGCCTACTGTATATAATAGTATATTTTCTGATTTAGTCTTTCAGGCAATCTCATTACCACTATTTTATAGATATTGAAACAAAAGCAGGATTTGAGGATTTTATCCATTGTCCACTGGCTTATAACAAACAAGTCAAGATTGACAGTTCGATTCCAGAGCTTGAATGGAAGTTAATATATATATTTTTTAAACAGTATCTCATGATATAGTTCAGGCTGGCCTTGAACTCACTTTATAGCCCAGCCTGGCTTCAAACTTCTAGCAATCCTCCTGCCTCAGCCTCCCCAGTGCCTTTTGAAAAGGCAGTGCTGCCTAGTGACTTAGACAGAATGAACTTCACCAACAAAAATGTCCTCCACTTACTAAAACACACATCAGGCAAATTAATTCTCTGTATTTCAGTTTTCTTTACTGTAAAGTGGACTGTTTTGATGACTAAACAACAAAATAGACATAAAGTCATCAAGATCCAGGCAACAAATATGTCCAAATAATTTCCCTGTTTGGGGAAAAAAACAACCCCCATTTTTCTTGGAAAATCACAATTTTAACTCTCTTACTTCATGTATTATTATTGGTATAATTTCACTCCAGTTCCAGATGTAAATATATGTTCTATGTCTTCTTAATCAGAGAAATGAATCTTGCCATGGTTTGAATGTGTTCCCCAAAATTTGTGTGTTGGAAACTTGATCCATAGTCAAGAAGTAGCCCTTACAACTATGGTCTAAGGGCACCTGGCTACTGCTCCAGCTGGTGGCATCCTTGATATCATCCAATGGTGCTGGTTTGCAGGCATGAAGAATACAACAGTTTGTTGGATCAAAGTGGCAACCACACAAATTTCAAAAGAAGGCCTGGGAGACCGGGCAAGCAGTCCCTGAGAGGGCAGTGTGTGAGGCTGTGAGACAGGCAATGTAGAAAACAGGGATAACGAGATCCCAGGAATGTAGAAAGGCAGCTGAGGCAGCCACACGTTGTGAATCAAGTCATGCCAACAGAGAGCCAAGATGCACTGCAAACAGCAAGGCCACAGGGGCAGGGCCACTCAGGCCTTTGGAATTCACATTTTACCACAAGGTCTGCAAGGTGGTAGACAACGAAATACATTAAAGTTTATCTTGCTAAATTTTCATCTTGTGTTGGTCTGATTTCTTTTTATCCCCCTATTTCTTCTTTTGGAATGAAACGAGTTTATCCTGAACCCTTGAACCTTGGAAGTGCTTAACATTCTTTTTTAACCATGGCTCACACCTAAGATATTTTCCTGAGATTTTTCTCAAAGACTTTGAACCTAGAATTTTCTTCAATGCTGAAGCAGTTAAAACATTATCAGCTCTTAAAGAGAGACTAAATGCATTTGACATAATGAGATGGACATGAGTATTTTGAGGGCCAAGGGTAGGATGTATGGATCAGATCGAGGATATCTCTCAAAAGTCTCATGTATTAGGAAGATGATATGATCACAGAGACACTATCCTCATCAATAGATTCATCCATTCATAAGTTCAGCTGCTGAATGTGCTGTCAGGAGGCGGGTCCCAGTTGGATGTGGATCACTGGGGTAGTGACCTAGAATGTGTACTTTTGTCTCTGGTTCCCCCTTCCTCACTCTGCTTCACAGCTGCTATTGGAAGAGCATCTCTCTCCTGTCACACCGTTCCACTGAACATCTTCCTTGGGGCCAGCCAACTGTGGGCACAACCTCAGGAAGCCACGAGCCAAATAACCTACCCTCTACCTTGCAGGCAGTGGGTATTTTGTCCCAGCAACAGAAAAGCAACTAATAACTATGCCTTGTTTATTTTACTTTTAAAATTACTTAAGGTGGTTTATTCATTTAGAAATAGAGTTCAAAGTTTCCTGGACTTTGTTCGAATTTTCTTGCTGTGGTAAATGTTCATATTACCAATCCTTCTCTTAGGAAAGAAAGGAAGGAAGGAAGGAAAAAAGGGAGGAAGGGAGAGAGGGAGGGAGGGAGGGAGGGAGGGAGGGAGGGAGGAAGGAAGGACGGGAGGGAGGAAGGAAGGACGGAAGGAAGGAAGGAAGGAAGGAAGGAAGGAAGGAAGGAAGGAAGGAAGGAAGGAAGGAAGGAAGGAAGGAAGGGAAAGAGAAAGAAACAAAAGATACAAGGAACAAGATTTGACCTGATCATCAAATATTATCATAAAATTCAAGATATTTTTCCTACCTTTCCTAGAAGCTGCCAAAGTTGCATTTCTCTCTCTCTCTCTCTCTCTCTCTCTCTCTCTCTCTCTCTCTCTCATTCCCTATATCATAACCATTAAATAAAAGCAGATCATAGGGCAGAAAGAAAATTGTAGCCAAGGGCTAAGCAAACACTTAGCAATTGCCCTTCACATCTGAACTTGTTGGGACCAAAAATCTTTATTCTGTGAGTCACCCCATCTGATGTTAAAAACTATGGACAAACATTGTATTTTGTGGGGGAAAAAAACATACTGTAACATTGTAATATGTAATCTGTAAAGACAACTGATGCATTTGTGCAAAGCTCCGGGAATGGCTGCAAGTGTAGCAAGTTAACAAGGTGACCTTGCCGTCTGAGTTAATAAAAAATAAATAACTTTTCACTGAACTAATAGCCAGAACCGTTCCTACTAAAAACAAGAGTCCTTTGTTTGAGCCTAGTTAACCCTCCCACAAGATGACTCTGTATTTCCTGTTCCTCCTCTACCAATGACCACCTGACAAATATGATAGATCCAATTGTTAACCAATCCCTAGTAAGTACCCTACCCCTTCCTGTAAATAAGCCTACTCTTTCCTCTGTGTGACCTAAGATTGCTTTTAAAAGGGGCTGGTAGCATCCTTCTGGGTCTCCAATCTAGTATTGGTAGACACACTGCATGCCATGCTAATAAAGTGCCCTTGCTTATTGCATGCGTATTGCTGGAGGTCTTCTGGGGGGGGGGGCACAGTCCGGGCACAACAAACTCTCTGGCTCCACAGAGATGACTTTTGGACACATAGTTTTAAATGCCAGCTTAATATTCCAAAAGCTACTCAAGCAAAAAATGTTTTGTTATTATTACTTAGTATCAGCAGATGTAAGAAAGACAAATTTAATGTGAACTCTAACTACTGACCAGACTGCAAGTCTATAACATGCTATGAAAGATTTTTGTGATTTTACTATCTCCACTTGTAAAGTTATTTCTTATACAATTTGGAGATAAAATTAAAGTTCACCACCTAAGAAAAATCACCTTCTTTTCATCTGAAAATGCCTTACATACTCTGTGATATAGTATGCGTTCTGGGCATCACTATGAAAATCATTCTCCATTGCTTCAGAACAAGGCAACCAATGTTTTAAAATTTCTTAATGTCCTCTAAATTTAACTAATGCTGTATCTATCCCAGCATTAAAAATGCTGGAAAAGAAGCAAAGGAAAGAGAGATGATAAACTAAGAGACACATGAAGGATATTTATAGCTTTGGAATTAGACAGCCTTGCTAAATGGAAAGGACGGAGGTGGTGGTTGTGTAATTGCTTCTGATTGATTGATGTGACACATGTAACAATAGACCACGCTCAGTAGAGCTCCCAACACAATAAGTCACATCCGTCAAAATACAATGGCAGACACTCATTTTTATAATTCTAATTTAGATTTAATCTTTAAAAGTTGCCTGGTTCACTGACTCCAGGGTTTCACTTTTCTTCTCTGGAGAGTAGAGTTTATTTGGAACCATAAGAATTTGACAAGGCCTGGGCTGGTTGAAAATAGGGTCTCCGGCTCAGAGGAATGAGAGCTATGAATATCAAAAGTCAAAATATAAGTAGAGAATAAAAAATGATGAGCTAGAAAAAAAACCATATTAGTTTTCTGTCATTATAAAAACAGTAGCTAAGGCAAGTAACTTATAAACGCAGAGGATTTTATTTTGGCTCATAGTTCCAGAGTTTCTAGCCCAAGATCAAGTAGCCTAATTGCTTTGAGCTCCAGAGAGTGCAGCATAACATGGGAGGAACTGAAAGCAAGCTGCTGACCTTGTGTCCAGGAAACACAGTAAGAGAAGACAGGATGGATCTCCTAGCCCTTCGAGAACATGTTCCCAGTGATGACAGTACCTCCCACAAACTTCTCATTCTGCTTCTTATCCACTACCTCTTATCCTGCACACCAAGCCATTAGCAAGAACTTTTGGAAACACAGTTGATATTCCAACTACAGCATAAACCAAATGAGGTAGAATCCCTACAGGAAATGTGAAATGGGAGTTGAAGGCTGAGCTGTGGAGTTAAGGATAGAAAGAGCAGAAAGACAAGAGCAGGGAATCTTAAATAAACTTGAGCCAGGAGTCAGTGAAAAAGAATTTTGAAGCAGCAGCCATCAGCCTCTGTTCTGCAAAGACCTGAGGCCAAAATGGAAGCGCAGCTCTGTTTAAAGTCCAAAGAGACCAAGGGACTAATGACATCCTGCAATTCTCAAGCTAAAGGCATCAGTGGAAGATATTTTGTTGTTGTTGTTGTTGTTGTTGTTGCTGTTTTGAGACAGGTTCTCGCTTTGTAGCTCAGGCTGGCCCTGAGCTCACTCTGTAGCCCAGGCAAGCCTCGAACTCAGCAACCCTACTGTCTCTGCCTCCCGAGTGCTGGGATTACAAGCATGAGCCACCACACCCAGCAGTGGAAGATATTTTGGAGAAGATAAACTTTACAGTAACTATAAAATTCACTTCTTGCTGGGCGTGTGGCTCACGCCTGTAATCCCAGCACTCGGGAGGCAGAGACAGAAGGATTGCTCAGTTCGAGGCTTGCCTGGGCTACAGAGTGAGCTCAGAGCCAGCCTGAACTACAAAAGCGAGACCCTGTCTCAAAAAAAAAAAAAATTCACTTCTCAGCTATTCATTCATGAACTATAAAGAGAATGTTTACAAATTCAAGGTGAGGTCCAAGATGAGCTCCAGGCTTTCATCCAATTTTGTTTGTAACTTTGGTTATCAGACAAAATAACAGTAATCCTCCTGAGGACATAGTGCTTCTGGGGCTGGCAGGGAGCTCAGTGGCAGACACCTGCCCAGCATGTACAAGACCATAGGTTCCATCCCCAGCACCAAGAAAGAAGAGTGAGAGTGAGAGAAGAGAGGCAGAGAGACAGACAGAGACAGAGACACAGAAGGAGAGAAAGACAGAGAATGAAAGTAGTGCTTTCTTCATAATATGTTATAAAGATAAATGACTTGATCCACATAAAGTGCTTAACATATTAATTATTATAAAGGCAGTACTGTGGCCTTTGTTTAAAATCAGAGTTTCAGGAGTAACTGACCTACTATGAACCACACATAATGAGCTTCACATTTTCATAAGTGTTAACATATATGAAGCAAGAAATGTCTCTATGGTTGGGATAATGAAGAAATCCATCACTGCTGGAAGTTTTCTCCTGACTTTCTCTGCTTTCCTTCTCCTCTCCTCATGATCATTCCCCCCAGCATCTCAAGAAACAATTGATTTTCTCTCTGTATCTATAAATAAGCTTTTAGTTTTTATAACTTCATGTATATTGAATCACACAGAGGAAATCTCCTAATAAAATGTCTGGGAAGAAGGAGTTTCCTAGCTATTTTCACTCAGAATAGTATTTCTGAGGTTTATGGGGTCCAGAGTCTCTAAACCACCCTTAGGTTTAATAACTTTCCAGGAGGATTCAGGGCACAGCATAGAGTGATTCTCATGGCTGTGAGTTATTATAGCAGAAGGATGCAAAGTGAAATCAGAAAAAGGAAAGGGAGCATGTGTGAACTCCAGAGGAAACAAGAAACAAGATTCCAAGGGATCCTCTGCTATCATTATGAGGTTCTTTGTCCTGCAATGTTTCCTATCCTAACACTTGTTCCTCAGCGTAAAAATACTGAAAGATGCAGGGACTTTAAGAGGTGGTGACTAGTAGAAGGTGAATGTGTCATTTGTACCTTTGAAGAGATTAGTGCAGGTTAGATATCTCAGCACTGGCTTGGTTCTTGCAGAGCAAGTTACAGAGACCTTTCCCTCCTCAGTCTCCTGCTTCCTTTTCACAGTGACCTCTTCCCTTTACATGTGTCTGCTACCCCTTCTACTTCTCTGCCATGTTGTAACACAGCCAGAGAAGCCCCCACATTGATGCCAGAGCCACTGCTGTTCAAACTTTCCAGTCACCAAAATTATTACTTTAAACCTTTCTTCTTCATAAATTTCTCAGCATGAGATGTTTTGTTACAGCAATACAAAATGAACCAATACATCCTCTCACAACAAAGTCACACAGGACACACTTAATTCCTCTACTGACTAATTATGATAATATATATGAAATATTACTTACAAAAGAAGTTTATTTGTGACTTGGTTTCTGTGGTCATCATTGAGGAGTGAGCCACACACAGACTTGCCTAACACCTTCCAAAATTCTAGACTCCTCAAGGAAAAGCAGGTGTACAGCACAAACACTGTTGTTTCCACACACAAGTTAAACGGACTCAGCCTTTCTTAACAGGTCTGGAAGTTGTGAGAACTCCTTCAAAATTCAAGTTCCCAGATGTCAGCCAAGAACTTATTTCTCACTGTGGCCCTTCTAAGAATAGCAGGCTCACTGCTGCTTATTGCCATGACTAGAATCCAGTAAAGCCCTGCAAAGTCATGATTCAGAGCTCAGGTTTCGCTGTTCATGGATTTTCCCTAAGAATCTAACTAATAATTATTCATCAAAACCCCCACAATTTTGCAGAAACCTCTGCAATTTTTATTTTTTTTGAGACAGGGTCTCGCTTTGTAGTTCAGGCTGGCCCTGAGCTCACTATGTAGCCCAGGCAAGCCTGGAACTAAGCAATCCTCCTGCCTCTGCCTCCTGAGTGTGCAATTTTTTTTTTTGATGAGAGGTTTATAAGTAGCCAATCCAAGGAAAAGATGTATTACAAACAGAAGTAACAATTGCATTCTAGTCAGTGTGTAATGAATGCATCTTTTTCCTGGTTCTTTTAAATTCCATCTTTTATATTTTATTTTAATTATGACATGCTTAGGATTTCTTGCATTTTGAATGTCTTATACCTATGAATATACAGGGTTTTCTTCCAAATTTTCAAGACTATCAGACATTATTTCATCAATAAATTTTGTCTTAATTTTCTTTCCTCTCTTTCATGGACTTCCATTATACATGTTGAGTCTCTCAAAGACATCCTGCAGTGCATACTTTTTTAATTGAATTCTTTATTGGCACATTTTACATACAGCTCACAATCACACTCAACATTGAGGAATTTGTACCAGTACATAACATGAGTTAATTCTCATTTTTAGCCATATCCCTACCCACCCTAGAATGCAATGCATATTTGTTATCTTTATGTAGTGTTTTCATTTTTTCTAATTGATCTTATTGGTACATTATATACACACATCATGATCACACTTGACATTGAGAATTTGTACTAGTACATGGTACAACTGAATTCTCATTTTTCTCATTCTCCTGCTCCCACAGTCCCCCTGTCCCTTTTATACATAAGTTTTGCTTCCCTTTTTTACCATCACACTTTTTCTTTCCCTACTTTACTTACGCCATCCTCCTTTTCCCTTTGAATATTTTCTATTTCACAATATCTGTCATATATTCTAAAACTCATTTACATCTTCAGATTCTCATACCAGAGAAACGATACCATATTTACACATCTGTGACCCATTTATTTCACTTATGAGTATATCCTCAAGATACGTCTATTTGAGTATAAATGACTCAAACTTATCGTTGTTTATGACAGAATAATACTCCATGTTAATTTTTTTTTTAAACACACTTCTTTATCCAGTCTCCAGCTGATGGGCACTTGGGCTGTTTCCAAGATTTAGTTATCACAAACTAAGTTTCTATAAACATGGGTGCACAAATGTCACCATATTATGAATATTTTCTTTCTTTTGTATATATCCCTAGCAGGCGAATAGCAGGTCAAATGGGACCTCTGATCCTAGTTTTTTTTGAGGAATCTCCACACTGATCTCCACAGTGGTTGCACCAGTCTACATTCCCACCAACAGTGGAGAAGGGTTCCTTTCTCCCTGCAGCCTCACCAGCATTTGTTGTTGCTTGATTTCTGGATAGCAGTCATTCTTTTTGAAGTGAGATGAAATGTCAATGTTGTTTTCATCTGTATCTCTGGAATGACTGGTGATGTTGAGCATTTCTTTACATTCTTCTTAGCTGCTTTTATGTCTTCCTCTGAAAGGTGTCTGTTCATTTCAGATGCCCATTTTTGAAATGGGTCTTTATATTTGGCGGGGGGGCAGTTAATTATTTAAAGCTCTTTATATATTCTAGACAATAGCCCTTTGTCAGAGAAGTGACTGGTAAAATACTTTTTTCTCATATTATTTGTCTGCTGGTGGTCTCTCTTCCTGTGCAGAAGCTTTTTAGTAAGATGAGATCCCAGGTGTTGATTCCTTCTGCTAGTTCTCATGCTGTAAAGGTTTTGTTCAGAAAGTCTTTCCCTAAGCTAATGTTTCTAAGAGTTCTACCTAACCTGTTTTGCAGCAGGTTTAGTGTTTCTGGTTTGTTTATTTTTTAATTTTTAAGTTTATTTAATTTCTTTTAGTACATGATTTTGTTTGTTTGTTTGTGGTACTGTGGATCAAACTCAGGCCCTTCTGCTTCCAAGGTAGGCACAGTACCACTTGAGCTAAATCCCCGGCCCCATAGTGTTTCTGTTTTAATAATTAGGTCTCTAATTCACTTTGATTTTAATTTAGCACATGGTGAGAGAGACAGGTCTCACTTTAGTCTTTGGCAGGATGAAACCCAGTTTTTGCAGCACCATTTGTTAGGCTCCTTTGTCAAAGATGAGGTGGCTTGGGCCGGAGGGTTAGCTCAGTGGTTCCGGCGCCTGCCTTGCAAGCGCAAGGACCTGAGTTCGATCCCCGGTTACCACATATAATGCTGGGCGTGGTGGCTCACGCCTGTAATCCCAGCACTCGGGAGGCAGAGACAGGAG